>APFE030549512.1:0-13622 GCA_000404065.3 Pinus taeda | reverse complement strand
TGTTGAAGAAATTGATGAAGGGCTACTTGGTGGAGTTAAGCCACTAGTTACAGAAACATTAGTTGGCTGCTCATGATCATTATCATCAATTATATCATCATTCAAAATAGATTTTGTCTTCTCAACATGGCCTTTTTAATGACCATAAACTCCCCCTTCATCAAAAATTACATCTCTTGAGACAATAAGCTTGTTAGTTAGAGGATTATACAATTTATAAGCCTTGCTTGTCTCACTATACCAAATAAAAATGCATAACTCACTCTTTGCATTTAACTTTTTTATATTTTGATTAGGTACATGCACATAAGCCAAACAACCAAAAACTTTGAAATGATTAACATCAGGCTTTTTTCCATACCAAGCTCATAAGGAGTCATATTTTCCAGTGCACTGGTAGGGCTACGGTTGAGGATGTATACTGCTGTTGCAACTGCATCTCCCCAATAAGAGTTGCCCAATCCCTTAGTTTGTAGCATGCATCTTGCCATTTCAACCACAGTACGATTTTTTCTTTCAGCTATGCCATTCTGCTGGGGTGTGTATGCTGTAGTATGTTGCCTCTTGATGCCATTCATATCACAATAACTCTGGAAAGCTTTTGAGAAGAATTCTCCTCCATGGTCAGTCCGCAAACATTTTATTTTGCACCCTCTCTCATTTTCAACAAGGGCTTTGAACTTCTTGAATGTATCTAGGGCTTCACTTTTGGCCTTCAAAAAATATACCCAACAATTTCGTGAGTAATCATCAATAAAAGTGATGAAATATGATGACTTACCCAAACTCTTAGTCTACATAGGACCACATATGTCTGAATGAACAAGTTGAAGTGGTTGATGAGCTCTCCACGCACTACCCTTTGGAAACCTTTCCCTTGCATCCTTTCCTTTAGCACATCCTTTACAAACCTCCTTATGCTCTTCTACCTTAGGCAAACCAGAAACTAATGCATGTGAGGTTAGAAGCTTCAAACTCTGAAAATTTAAATGCCCATACCTTAGATGCCATAACCAAATTGAATCCTCATAAGCCATATTAGCAAGATTTCTATTATGTTCATCAAACCTCAAGGGAAACATCTTATTTCCTGTCATAGGCACAACAGTGATCACCCTATTTCCCTTATTTTTATCATAGATAGTACATGTCTTATTTTCAAGGACTACTTTATAATTTTTCTCACAGAGCTGCCCAACACTCAACAAATTATGCTTCAATTGTGGAGTATAATAAATTTCATGAATACTCTTTATACCTTCTTTTGTTTGGACCTCCATAGCTCCTTTGGCAGCAACCTCCAATGACTTATCATCACCAAGCTGGATCTTGGATTTGAAACTTCCATCCTTTGCTGAAAACAACTTCTCATTCCCTGTCATATGGTTAGAGCATCTAGAATCGAGGTACCAAACATCTTTGCTAGTATTTTCACCTTTGGCATAAGATAAAAATAAGTGATTTGGAGGATACTCACTACTTTCTTGAGCATAATTAGCATTTTTACCTTCTTTCAATCTGCATTCTCTTTCAAAGTGACCATACCTATTACAATGGTAACATTGAACATTTCTCTTATCAAATCTACCTCTACCTCTTCCTCTAAAACTACCTCTTCCACTTGAGCCACCTCTTCCTCTACCTCTTGAATAATTTTGGCTTTGCCATTTACCTTGACCTTGATGGCTTTTGGTATTGCTGCTACTTGCATCTTCATTCTTTGTAATTTGTAATTTAGAGGAAAAATCTTTCTCTACAGCTTCAAAAGTTTCCTTCAATCTTTCTTCATGAGACATCAAAGATCCAACCAATTCATCAAACTGTAGTTTTGTTAAATCCTTACTTTCTTCCATGATTATTGCAACATGATTCCATCTATGTGTTAAAGATCTCAATACTTTTTTAATTAAAACTTCATTACTTACAGCTTCTCCAAGTGTAGCCATTTTATTGACCACATCTTTGACTCTCACACAATAGTCACTGATACTTTCAGCTTCTTGCATCTTCAAATTCTTGAACTCTCGCTTCAATGTCTGAAGCTTGAACACCTTAACTTGATCACTACCTTTGTAAGCTTCTTGTAGAGACTCCCAGGCAACTTTGGCAATTTTTGCTCCTGATATTCTTGGAAATAAGCTCTTATCAAGAGCTATCTGAATGTGAAACAAAGCTTGAGCATTCTTCTTCCTTGCTTCCTTTCTTGTTGTTCTTTCATTGGATGTAAGAGCATTCCAATCAGTTGGCTCCTCATATCCTGATTCAACAATCTCCCACAAATCTTTTCTAATAAAAAAGGTTAGCATCTTAATGCACCAATAATCATAATCGTTCCCATCAAATTTTGGAACTAGCATCTGGTTAGAATTTGACATGATTAACTTTGGCGAAATTCCAACAATACAACTTCAACCCAAAAGAATTTTACCTCTGATACCACTTGTAGAATATGAAATGAATTATTTTATGCCAATTGAGAAGCCAACAGTACTATGAAGAAAAATACATATAAAAAAATATAAAACAATTAAAAAAACACAGTGACTGTGTGAGCTAAAAAATGCTGCAAATCTCATATATATTCATTCAACTATTAACTACATTCTTATATAGTAAAACTATTACTAAAATCAACTCTAAAACAAATCTACTGACATTACAGCTATTTACAACACTTTCCAGCGGTGACCACCCTAACAATCTGCTGCTTTAATTTTGCAGTGAACACAAAATCTGCTGGCTACTTTGTGAACATTTTACATAACTAATTAAGCATTATTCCCAACATTTCAAATATTTAAAGTGAAGTAACAACGGCTAAACATATCCTTTTCAATATATATATATATATATAATCTCTAAAAGTCATAAAAAGAGATTGGAGAAAATCAATCCATATGTGGTAATGAAATCGGGCAACCACAAGTGAGGTCCAGTTGGATCAAAAGAGGTAGCTCCATGTGTGAGGAATACAACGTAGGAGATTGTGATTGCAAATCACCGATGACATGGAAAAGGAAGGTGCCGATGATATTTTTAAGATTTAGCTTTTTAATGTCAAAATAGAAAAACTATTTGTACGAAAAAAAGACTTAATGAAGCTTAAATAAGCAAAAACATCCAGACTATCACCCTCCACCTCTGCATGAGATTTGTTAAGGTCATATAGCTATTAGACTAGCAAAACATCCATTAAAATAGGGTAATCAGATGATAATTGGTTATCACCATCGGGCCTCGACACTCCATGAGATTAGTTAAGGTCATCCAGCTATTAGAATCTGAAGAGAGCTTGAATACTGTCATGTCGTTCGGCAGGATAGTCGGGTCTGGGGCATGGTAACTTGTCGTGTTAAGGAACGAATGAACGAACAAGACCGCGGCTTTCCGCGTAAGCGTACGTTTTGGACAAATGAGATGTGGTCGGTGGAACTCGCCCATGCGGAATTCTTACAACGCGACGTTTAAGACGTAGCACAAGTGAAACTTTGACTTGACTTTTGGCAGTATGAACTGATTAAAGGAGGTATTTTTCTCTCCATTGAAGTGTCTCTGTATATAAATCCCCTCATATCATGTGCTTAGAAAAATCGAAGTGTCTTTGTATAAATCCCTCCATTTCATATGCTTAACAAAATCTGTGTTTCTGGATATACATCCCTTCGATTCAAAGTGCTTACGAACATTTCTAGTGTAGCCCTTCTGTGTTTAATTACAATTTTGTCTTGAAATACAAAGTTGCTTCTTGCAGATATGATTGTCAAATCTAGCCATGGCCTTTGCCACTTGATTCACCAGACACCATCAACCCGCACACTCACTCTTTTCGCGAAAAAGTTCAACCGCAATTCAGCTTCTTGTAAGAAATTACTATTCCCAAAAGCAGCTGTTACAGTTGCAGCACCTCCCTTGGAGAGGCGACGCATAACCGCACAGGAATGGGTTTTGCAAAGCCCCATGACAGGGTTGGATCCGCCACGTTTATGTTCAGATCATCATCATCATCAGAAGAAGAATGGTGATGATCATTTAGTGTTAGCAGATAGGTGGAACGAAATACAAGGATGCCATGATTGGGATGCACTATTAGATCCTATTCATCCCCTTCTCCTTTCAGAGATTATCAGATACGGAGTATTCGTACGAGCCTGTTATGAAGCTTTCGACTG
The DNA here is from genome assembly GCA_000404065.3 of Pinus taeda. Classification (NCBI taxonomy): domain Eukaryota; kingdom Viridiplantae; phylum Streptophyta; class Pinopsida; order Pinales; family Pinaceae; genus Pinus; species Pinus taeda. The sequence continues at coordinate 9,453 of APFE030549512.1, read as the reverse complement.
TGGTCCTGGCTCTAAGTTTCATGGAAGTTGCAAATATGGTCGCAAAAGTCTCTTTGGTAAGCTGGGCATGGAGAACTGTCGTTACAAAGTTACAAAATACATTTACGCCACGCCAGCTATAAACGTTCCCGACATCTTAAAAAAAAAGTTGGAGGTTGGAGACGGATCCAACTGGATTGGTTACGTTGCAGTGTCAGACGATGAGACGGAGATTAAGCGTCTTGGACGTCGGGACATTGTGGTGGCAATGAGAGGCACTGCAACATACATGGAATGGCTCTCTAATTTTATGCACACACTAACTCCTGCACGTTTGAATCTATTAGAGCCTCGTGACGATGTAAAGGTGGAGATGGGATTTCTGGGCCTCTATACTTCCCACGATTCAACCTGCAGGTTTAACCATGGAAGCGCCAGAGATCAGCTCCTGTCTGAAATTGCGAGACTTGTACAAAAATACAAGGGAGAGGAGCTTAGCATAACAATAACAGGACACAGCATGGGCAGTGCGCTGGCTATGCTTTGTGCTTACGATATCGCGGAGCTCGAACTAAACCGTCAAGACTATGAATCTTGCAAACGAATTCCAATAACGATATATTCATTTGCAGGCCCTCGCGTTGGAAACCTCGCCTTCAAGGACCGGTGTGATGAGCTGGGCCTCAAAATTCTGCGAGTGGTAAACGTTCACGACGTGGTGACAATGATACCTGGTGTACTGTTCAATGAGAAATTCCGGCTTTGGGAAAACTTGATGGACAAAAATCCATGGATATATTCTCACGTCGGTGTTGAACTACCGATCGATCACAAATTGCAGCCACAAATTTTCAAAGGAAAATTTCATAACCCATCCTGCGTTCACGACCTCGCGATGTATTTGCAGGTTTTGACATGCTGCAACCACCACAGTGATCGACTGTATCACCGTAACGATGACCACGAACTGCATTGTAAGCGAAACTCCAATTCTGGTGCTTCCATACTAAAGCAGTTATATAGTTTATTTTAGAAGAATATATTATTTGCTCTGTAAATCTTGGGGCAGCACGCCAATCCGCAGGATCAAAAAGTTTTGTAGGCAATGATAAATATACAGATTTCGGTTCTTTTAATCTCTGTGGACACAGTGCAAGGAGACGTTTGTATAACTGACCGTAAGATAGCCCAACAATCACTTCTCGAATCCGGTAATCTCTAAATTGTTAAAATCATTTACCGTCCGTCATCGGTGAAGTAATTTTACTGTAAAATTAAATTACGCTTTTTGGTGGGCAAAATTGCAATTTCTTGGTGGAACTATTTTCACAAAAAATTTCCTTCCCAATTGACAACCGGCGAAATGAGTACCCTTATCCTCGCCTATGAGAAGCAGCCTAAATGAATGAATAATTAATTGATCTTGAAATTCGAAATTTAAGCAGCCTTCAAGTATGCTCTACATAGTGATTGAAAAATGTTTTGTCCAACCGCGGGAGCATATCAAAAGCATGGAAGTGCGCTGCACATGCTACATAGTGATTGGAAAATGTTTTATCCAACCGCGTGAAGATACCAAAAGCATGTAAGTGCACCCGTGAGTGAAAAATATGGTTTCTCCTAGCGCGGAAAGAATCTAGCATTCTGTTGTCTCCTTGCTAAAACTTGAACTAATCCACAGATTGCTGGTCAAAGATAACATTTCAGACAGCGACACTATTTTGATCTATTCATTCCTTAGGCAGTAGTCTAACGAGCCTGAGAGAGGAATGATAAAAATTATAGAAATTTTGGTCATATTTAAAGAAAATTTGGTAAAATTTTTTGTATAATTGTTAAATGTCAAAATTTTAGGTATGGTATAAGTTTCTGATGATGTGAATCCATTTCTACCATAAAAACAAAATTCAATCCCTGTCTTTAAAAAAAGTTTGAAACTTTTTTACCCAGATCAGCACAACTTTTGAAAGTCCAGCCAATTCCTCCCTCCGCCTGAATTACTCCCTCCGCCTGAGTAGACGACTCCTTTAGTACATGGTCGCGGGCCCGCCACAATTGCTTATTGTAGACCTTGCTGTCGTGGTGCTCTGTTGCTCTATTCGCTGCGTTTTCAGATCCCAAATCAGAAATTTGGGGTTCAAACGATAACGATTCAAAGGTGAATGAAAGCGAACATAATTCATGTCAACGATATTTAAACTGTTAGGTCAGTGTCAGTCATAAATTACTATATATTTTGTGGAATAGTTTTTAATTAAAATAGTAATTAATGGAGACTAAAATCCATATAAACAATCTAACGTAGATTTCATAAGTAACTTCATGTCCATCTCCTTTGAACTAACATCATTTCCCTCATATTTTTACATTTAATAATTAATGGAGACTAAAATCCACATGAACAACCTAGACTTGATAACCAACTTATTCTGACTAATAATAAAACATGAGCAAATCAAAAAGTTCCGAATATCATATCATTCTTATGAACTTTTTCCCTCCTTTTCCTGTCAGTGGTCCATTCATGGCCCTCGTTAAAGCCCACCAACTGCTCTACTTTATTCCTTGTATTAATGAAACTCGTGAAAATCTTGATGTAATGGTAATGCATTCTAATCAATAGAAAGCTTAAACCATCTTATTCGCAAATTTATATCATGTCACATGATAATTATTAGTTGCCTACTTTAATTTATTCCATTGATTAATAAAATGTTGGTGTACATGCATTTAGACTAGCTGTGTTGGTGTACATGCACCTAGATACATGTACACATTAACATAAGATAAAGCACACTTAGTTTTAGTTAGCTTTAGTTATTGAATGTACAACTAAGCTTAACTTAGTTGCTTTAATGTATTTATTCCAAAAACTAATATTGTAGAATCAATTTTTTTATTCTTTTCTCAATTCTTGTTGGCTTCCTTCCTTCTCTTGCAAGCTTGTTTATTGTTTTGCAGATCTAGATCTCTGTATCTCAAAAATCTTACATGGTATCAGAGCTTTGGGATTTGTAATCAGCGCACAAGCAATTTTATTTGCAGGTTCAGAAGATTGAAGCAACAACAAATAATGGAGTCTAAATTGGAGTTTCCACAATCGGCAATTCTCACTCCATATAATTATTTCGAATGGAAGCCAAAGATTCAACTTCATCTCAGAAGTAGAGGCTTATTTCGAATAACCATGGAAACGGAAGTTGAACCAAAATCGGCAATGGAGAAAACAAGATATTTCAATCGCATGGACGAAGCCTTCGGCATCCCATGTTTATCTATTTCTCCGGAACTGCTATTTCATGTTGAATCATGTTCAACTCCAAATGAAGTATGGAAAATTTTCGAAGGATTGTTTGGAAAACAGGATGAAATGCAAGGTCACATTCTCAAAAATGAGTTAAACTCATTAGATCCGAGAAACTTTGAGAACATTCAAGATTTTTTCACAAGGTATAAAGCCTTGTTGGTTCAACTGAAACGATGCGGGATCGACAAATCCAAGCAAGAAAATCAGTTGATTCTTTCCATTTTATCAAAACTTGGTCGAGAGTATGCAGTATTCGTCTCTACATTCCACACAGTCAGATCTGCAACTCGTGCCACTTGGAAGATGCCCTCACTGGATTCTTTTATTCAGTCTTTGAGGCATGAGCAAGATAAGCTCATCAAAATGGGCACACTTAAAAATTCCAAAGCGCATGCACTTACTGTGCATGCAAAAGGAAAGGCAAATTCCAAAGACCATCAGAAAAGAAAAGGGAAGAAGGATCTTGATCCAAGAAAGGGAGGACATCTCAAACCCCCTGATGGATCATCTAGCTCAAAGGAAAGGAAAGGAACGAAAGGGCAATCAGTGTGCAATTATTACCATCGTGGTTTTAATCATGAATCTGCATGCATGAGAAAGACTATAGATCTTATGGCGCAGACACTCCAGCAACACAATCTTAGAGACCACATTCCTGAGAATGGTAAGAAGAAGTCTGGAGAAAAAACACCAGATCCAAGAGGTAACGGGCATGCTTTGATTGCTCTTCATTTTGCACCACAAGAATGGATCATTGATTCAGGAGCTTAACATCATATGGCTTCTTCAAAGGAATCCTTTTCTTCTCTACATGCATACTCAGGTCCTCCCATTCTCACGGGGGATAATTCTGCAATTGCAGCAACTGGACAAGGAAGAGTGCAATTCGAAGATGGAGGTTTTGAAAATGTCTTGCATATTCCAAGGCTTTCTGTGAATCTTCTCTTAGTGTATCAGATGACACACACAGGCAGCGGAAGGAAAGTGGACTTTACCCCAGATTCCGTGAGCATTTACGACATGCAAACCAATTTGAAGATTGGATCTGGCAAGGTAAATGATCAATCTCATCTGTATACATTTTCTAATTTTGTTCCTCAATCAGATTCTATTTTGCTACCTACGCATGCAAATGAAGAAAGTAGGATTTGGCACGAGATTTGGGCACTTGAATTTCAAATATATGCAAGAGCTTAGTAAGCAAGGGATGGTCAAAGGATTACCAACCATTGAATTTTCAAATGGTGTTTGTAATGGATGTGCTCTTGGAAAGCATCCACAAGAAAAATTCGAGAAGGGTCATGCATGGAGAGCCTCTTCATCTTTGGAACTTGTACACAGTGATCTCATGGGTCCATTTCCGGTGCTTTCAATGAACAAAGAAAGATATGTGTTGTCATTTATAGATGATTACACGAGATTCACTTGGGTTTACTTCTTGAAACTCAAGTTTGAAGTTTTTCAACATCTAAAGATTTTCAAAGCGCATGCAGAAAATGAGTCTCGAAAACGCATCAAGATACTCCGCATAGATAATGGGACGGAATATGTCATCAAAGATATCAAGAATCTTTGTGATGAAGCAGGCATACAGTTGCAGCATACAGTTCCTTACACTCCACAGCAAAATGGCATGGCTGAAAGGAAAAATTGATCTTTGAAAGAGATGGCTAATTGCATGTTGCATGCAAGATCTCTTCCGTCGAAATTGTGGGCCGAAGCTATTAATTGTGCCTCATACATCCAGAGCAGATCTCCTCATAAATCTGTTACTGGAAAAACAACTTTTGAGGCTTGGACTCGCATGCAACCTGAAGTTGGTCATTTCCGCATTTTTGGATCTCGAGTATGGGCCCGCATTCCTCCAGAGAAGAGAAAGGCTTTTGAGCCTCAAAGCAAAGCATGCATGTTTGTTGGATATTTTGATGAAGTCAAAGGGTACAAATTGCTTGATATCCACACTGAAGAGCTCTTTATTGAAAGGAGTGTAAAGTTTGACGAAGATATTTCGCATGCACCAGTAGATGAACTTGTTACTAAGTTTTCATCACCACTCATTGATGAGTATGCAGATGAAACTTTAGACCGGCATTCTGATGATGATGAGTCTCTTCCTGTGACCCCTGTTAGACCACCAGTTGTTGAACATCGAGATCATACTTCTGCACGTAGTTCGGAAGATTCTCGACCACCTTCAACACAAAAATGGCGCAGCATAAGTGATATCCTTGATGATCCTGCCTCTATCCCTCTGTTTGAGGAAGATCCGCAAGCACTCTTAGCTATGGAGCCATCCATGCCCATGCATGCTTATATGATGCATGGATCTGATCCACAAACTTATGCAGAAGCAGATGGGCATCCTGAATGGGAGGCCACCATGGATGAGCTTCTCCAAGCAGTTGCTGATGCAGTAAAGAAAGGAAGGAACATGAAAGTTATAAGTGCTGGATCTCATTCCCTCAATCGCTTCGTCTGCCCCCGAGGAGATGGAGGGGTTGTTATCAGTACTCCAAATTACAATTCTCGTATCATGGTGGACGAGAAATCTCTGACTGTTACCGTTGATGCCGGGGTAGAGGTGAGGAAACTGCTTGATACGCTTGCGTCAAAGGGTCTTGCGTTGCCTCAAACAACCGACTGGGATTTTATTTCCATGGCAGGCATCATCAGCACGGCAGCCCACGGGAGTGGACTGCGCGATAAGGGCGGTGGAGTCCACGAGTATGTGGTGGGCATGAGCCTGGTTGTTCCTGCGCCTGCAAATGAAGGATATGCAAAGATCCTCCATTTGAAAAACAACGACGAGGATCTGAAGGCCACGAGAGTGTCTCTAGGAGTACTGGGGGCCATCTCATAGTTGACGTTTAAAGTGGAAAAAATGTTCAAGCGGTCTGTCACTCTCGATCTAAAAGACGTCTCGGATCTGGAAGAATCGTTCGTGAGCTTCGCTAAAGCCCTGCTGCGAGAAGACCAGAAGCTGCAACTGTGGAAATTGAGCTACCGGCTCTGGAACACCTACGTAGACATGGGCAATGCTATGCAAGCTGGTCAACAATATGACGAAGAGCACGTCAAGCTCCGTCATCTTGCCAGCGACATGCTGCTGATCGCCGGGAAAGTGGACGGAATTCCCTCTAGTTTGCTCATGATAGCAAGCTTTCTTCACAGCACGGGTGTAATTTGGCACAAAATCCATAAATTTGAACTTGCTGCCTTGTGCTTTGAGAAGGCCATGGAGTTGATTTCCAAATCCAAGGAAAATGAGAATTTGTCTTGTGACGGTGAAGAGGGGCGGAAATTTTCGTTTGAGCTTCTTATTTCGAGGGCTAGAATAGCCTGGGAAATGTCTCAGAGGAAGCTCACCTACACCTTGCTTGGCAGGGCCAAGGGGCTCTTGTTAGATGCAACGGAACGTTATCGTGAGCTTGCGGAACAGTGTTTGTATTTCGAAAAGACTATGCTGGCTAAAACGGAAGAAGGAGGCAGCGCCGATGGTGATTCCGTAAAGTTTTTAAACCAGGCTTTTGAGATTTTCTCGGAAGCTGTTGTGAAATGCCTGGCGAAGTGCGGCGAAAGAATTTTGCTGGAAAACGTGAGGCTCAAAACGCTTCGGTATCTTTCCGCGGCTGATCTTCAGGAGGAAAACTTTGAAAGCGTTCTGAAATGTGCGGCCATTCTCAAAGACGAGTCGGATCATCCGACGACTCTGTTTCTGGCTTTGAATGCGTACATAGGGTTGGGTCTCAGCGGCTCTGCCACGCCTGACCGTAGTTACGAAATAGAGTCACCGTGTCAGCAATCTTGACTGCCTAGCAGTTGTCTTTTCTCTACTTTTGCATTATATTTTTGAGGGGGGGTTTTCTTCCCACTGGGTTTTCCCTCTTTCCTCCTTTTTTTATGCATTGTATATGGGTACCTAAAATGGCCGTGTTGCCGGGAATCATTCATTTTGTATCACACTCACCTAAGTTATGCTTAAGGGGGGGTGTTGGTGTACATGCACTTAGACTAGCTGTGTTGGTGTACATGCACCTAGATTAGCTCCAGTTAACTTATTGCTTGCATGTGGCACATGTACACATTAACATAAGATAAAGCACACTTAGATTTAGTTAGCTTTAGTTATTGCATGCATAACTAAGCTTAATTTAGTTTCTTTTATGTATTTATTCTAAACCAATATTGTAGAATCAATGGATTTCATTCTTTTCTCAATTCTTGCTCGCTTCCTTCCTTCTCTTGCAAGCTTGTTTATTGTTTTGCAGATCTAGATCTGTGGATCTCAAAAATCTTACACAGATACATTTCGAAATTTTACTCCACTATTTTGTCTGTGGCTCCTTTTATCCGACCCGAAAAAAGGGAATCCAACACTGATGCTGCTCAAATGAAGATAGTTGTGTTATTCAGAAAATGAAGATCGATAAGGATAGTTGGGTTATTCAAATTAAGGAATCTCTCGACGCTCTACAAGAAGAGGAGGAGAATGTGAAGGGGTTCTGTGTCTCTGTGTTTAATGTGCCAAAAGAGTTATTGGTAGACAAGCCAGAAGCCCACATTCCTCAAATGGTTTCCATCGGTCCCTCTCACCACTGGAGAACTGAGCTCCATGATATGGACCACTACAAATTGGCAACTGCTTGCAGATTTCAGAAAAAAATAAGGGTGTAGCGAAGTTTCAATCAGTCATTGTGAAGGAATTTAAAATATATGATTGGCATGTCCCGAGCTGCTACCACAAGTTCATCGACTATAAGGAAGTGACCTGGACTTGGATCATGGCTCTGGACGCCGTCTTCCTTTTCCAGTGTTTGCAGTTTTATGTTAGACACTCCGACCAAAGCTTCCACTTGGAAGTAAAATCGATGGGCATTGTCTTAGATCTGACTGGGACCAATGCCTTCTACAACTCTATTCTCAGAGATTTGATGATGTTCAAGAATCAGATGCCGCTTTTCCTAATGTTAAAGCTTATGGAGTTGGAGTTGGGTTGTGAAGCCAAGAGCAGAGGCTCTCCACATTGTTGTGTCTAATGGTCCAAGAACCATCGCTTTCAGTTTCAAGTTACCAGAGAGTGGAAATCTCCGTATCAACAAAAGGCGACACATGTTGGAGGTGTTGTACTACTGTACTGTGCCTTGTACATGTTGGGAATTTCTGGTAATTCCAAAGAAAACGAACAAAGAATGATGCTCTGTTTCTTTACATAGGATCTTAACACACGGGAAACTAAAATTCGTTTGTTGCACACAAAGTTTTAGTAACACACATAAAACTTGTATTCATTAAAAGAATGTTGTTACAAAAGATTGGTTTTCCTCTATGAGAGGGATTACACAGGAACATTTCAGTTCCACACAAAAAAAAACTTCTCTGCACTGCTGTGCATTACAAAAGGAAATTACGTTTACACGTATTTTTCACATACACGCCGCTGCGTTCTTCACACACCTCTTCCAAAAAAACACATAACAATGCATATTAACTATACTATGCTCTGGTGAACAATAAAATTAAAATTTTTTACCTACATCTACCAACCGCATTTACAACTTGATTTTCGGTCATCTCATTCAATCTAAACAAGACGGAGTCCCATGCTGCAAACTTCTCGAGGTTGTCCTACTCGTCCTTAGCCATGCTACTCTTTAACTGTGGTAGCTGAGAATTCAATGCGCAGGTAGCTAGATCGCAACCTGCTTCTTCGCGCATCCAAAAAATCAGGCAACTTGAACAAATGGATCAGTTTGACTAAGGTGTGATCTACGATAGCGATCAGATTGCATCGCGGAATCACAATCGGCATAAGAACACAGGGCGGAGCATTGATCATATGGGCGCGATATGCGATCTGCGATCAAATTGCATCACAACATCGCTTCGGAAGACATCAGGGGAACTTAACAGAAACAGGCAGGGATGCGACTTGCGATTTGTGATTAGATCCCATCGCAAAGGAAAAGAAAAAAAATTTGTCATCATTGTTTAATTTTTGCTGCAGTTGAAATTATGATTTCAACACTCCCCTTTAATTTCAACTGTTGGGTTATCGGTAATACCCAAACATTTCCTCAAAAATTCAAATCTTTTCTGTCCCAGTGGTTTGGTCAGAATGTTTGCAACCTGCTCCTCAGTTCTACAATATTTTAAAACAATTTCTCCAT
>APFE030549506.1:39940-55928 GCA_000404065.3 Pinus taeda | reverse complement strand
CAAGCATCTTTTCTTCACAGAGCACAGAGCACACACTAATATGCACAGTCCTAAATCAAGCCAAGCATTCAAGATGCAAATGCACATGCATGTATTGGTTTTCAACTCCCTTAATGTGTAAATGACACTAAGAAAAATATGTGCAAAACTGAATTACTTTTAAAGCGACTGTACTCAACAAAATTCTTTTTCAAAACGAAGTGAAAACAAGAGAGACACTTTGCGATTTTGAAATGGAAGTTGCTTTTCGACACTTTAAAACTAGTAAATCAAATATTACGCAATAGTAATCGTATAATCAACTATCTAAAACAATGGGATTGCTTTCTAAAAATGAAAATGAAAGCTACGACACTTTCAGATCTAGAGGCGACAATTCGACTATGTTACTTTTTTCCAAAGAGAACTAAAATGATGCACAATACATAAAAAATGTTTATAGTTCTTTTCACTAAGGAGGTGGAATAATGCTAGAGAAGGGGGTATTCACAGAAGTACATTGATTACAAACAACAAAAACTCTTGAATAAGACTAAATATAGTGAGAAAAATTCACAGTCGGAGGGAAAAATCAATCCTCCCTGACAATCGCACATGTTACACAGTGAACTCAGTATGCAGCGCAGTTACTCCATTCGGGAAGTGCGATGCATACAGGCTGCCTTGAAGGTAGGGTGTGATGCTTACAATGCGAGACTTTGAACGAGACTTCACTAACAGTTTGCAGTTTAGTTAAGGTGTTTAAGCTGAATAAGTACAGATCACTGTATGTAAAAACACAGGGATGATTTAAGAGGTTACTAAAGCCACTACTCAGGGCAATTAGGTTACTTGCAGATCTATTGTTTAATTTATAAACAAAAACCCAGAGATTGACTGAAACAACATTGATCTACTTTGCATTTGTATGACAAATGTAGTTCGAAGGCTAGCTTGCTTGACTTCAGGCTCCGTCTGTATGTTTATAAAAGAAACAAGGATAGATAGGCTAACAAGCAATCTAGTTGCTCCCCAGTGGAGTGGCCATTTTGTTATACGGGAATAGTGTCCACACAGATGCTGCTATTCCCACTAACATGGGTGGCTATCTTAGAAACAAATAATCAAAGTCTACTATTTATTCCTTTTATGAAAATAGATGAGAGGAGAACCAAGAGGGCCGACCTGAGTCTTGCGCTCGATTCCCTCTCCTTCTTGATAGAGTTTTTCCACTCACTCTTTGTTTGCTCAGCTTCAAAAAGACCTGTAGAATCACATCAACATACTACTATGCAAGAAACAAGGATTTAAATTCATAAATAATGCAGGATCAGATGTACATTAACCATATACAAGCATATATAAACAAGTACACCAGAATATGGAAGGAAACAAGAATAGATTTATTCAGATAAAAAGTAGCAAGAGGATTACAACCATGAGCAACTCTGACCCAACATCATCCTCCAGCTAAGAAGCCCTTCTTTCACCTCAAGAAAATAAAAATCACCCAACACTGTGAATGTACACCAAAATACCAACAACACTTCTCTATAAGTTACAAAATTCCAGCCTCTGGATCTCTATGAAGAAGGATCCATATATAGATGATTACAGAGAGGTGAGTCATCTTTTATGATCTTGATTAGTGTCTTCTCTCTGATAGTTCCTGCTTCTACTTGGAGAATGAATATCTCTTACTCATCCCTGGTTGAAAATGGAGTGGCAAGTGTCAGAGGGGAAGCTTCCGGAAGATTCCATGATCTTCCACCTCGCATTTTGGTCCCTTCCATTTGTCCATTCTCGACCATCGCACCCTACAGAGGAGCAAAACAGTATGCATCACACCCTGTACATTGGGAAGGTGAAAAGCATCGCACCTTCTGCATGGAGCTTTTAGTATGGTCCAGTTTTGACCCTTTATGAGCATTTTTTAGTGGAGAACTTCTTGGAGATGATGTAATCAATTGACCTTGTTCCTTTAGGCAGTGAAGCAACCCTTTTAGGGACTTAAGAGCCCTTAGTTTATGGACATTTGTGATTGGGGTTGAAGTGCCCAAAAATGTCTATAACACTGTCTACAGTGTATTTGTCTTGGTTAATTATGCTTGTATGGCTGCAATTGTCTCTTGACTTTGTTAATGCGTGTTTGAGGCTTCATTGCTTTCTAGGGTTTCTAGGGATTCTAGGTCACCCTCCACTCATTGTTTGGTCTGCCTTCCTGAGATTGATTGCTTCCATTTAGGACTTTTCCTACAATCAAGACACCTTTTTCAAGTTGCTTTTGGTTCATTGATGTGAAGTTGTTCTCATTAGGGTCGAGTCATATTGATGCTTTGAAGATTGCTTTAGTTCCATTGTCAAGCATAGATTACAAATTGTTTGCTTTGGTTGGACTGAAAGAGAGTAATTTTTTTGCATTCTTATGTTTCAAAAAGAAAAAGTGAAAGATTTCGTCATTTAAGTATTTTTGAGACATTTTGTGCATTTGAAACCATAAAGTGAAAGAAATTTTCATTTTCGTTGAGTTAGATTTCATTTTTCCTTTTCTCATTGCATTAGTTTGCATTTTGAATCAGAGTGAAAGAAAATAATTAGTGCATCTTAGTGAAAGGAAAGTGATTTTCATTTCTTATAGGATTGTATCTTGGCATTTCATTTGTTAGTGAAATGAAATATTAGACTTAATTTCTACATTTTGCATTGGAAAGAATTGTGTTTTGATGCATTTAGTCTGTTTGATGCATTATTTGGTTGTCTCTCTTCCTTTGTTAGTTTAGCATTCATAGAATGAAAATATTTCATTTTTATCATTTAGTTGCATTATAGGAATATAGGTGACATCATTGAGCCATCAAATTGAAACTTAATCCAAGATAAACTTAAAATTTACCTCAGTTAACCTAAGGAGGATTTGTCACCTAACACAAATATCTAGAGGTCTAGGCTAGAGACACATTCTGGCATCTTTAAACATACCAGTTGTCGTTAACTGCTTGCATTATATCTTGGGGGTGAAATCCTATCCTAGTATGGAAGTATATATAATGTTCTCCAGTACTTTTAAGTATATAGGAGGCACTTTTGTATGATAATTATATAGGGATTCTCTCATCGAATAGTTCTGCATTAGATAATTCTAACACGGACTTGTGCTCCCCATACCATCGAGTATATATTGGGAGACCCCATTAGGTTTCTATCCTTTAGCCACAGGTAACTGAGTCAACCACATTGTAAACCTAATACATTGAACACAACATTTGGGGAGATCGGCCATGGTACGTAAAGTCCTTGGTTTCGGCTAAGGTGTATATAACGGTTCATGATTACTTGGTAAACCCTCTTGCCTAGTATTACCCTTTTTAATTTATTTGTTGCTTTGTGTCATAAAATTAACTACCAACGATAACATGTCGAACCCATGCAGTTGCTTCTTGGCCCCATATTGAGTGATCCCTTATAAATTTTAATTTTAATCATCTCTCAATGAATCATCTCTTCTTCTTCTGCTCTTAAGAGAAAGTCACCGTGGCTGAACCATTGAGTTCACCCCACAATTCCTCTTCATTGTCTGATACTAAAGGGTCATCACAACGAGTTCATCCAGAACTTTCATAGTCACTTGAAGATGAAGGATTTGAACTTATGATTGTCCCAAGCATCTAACCCCTTGCTTGTCGTCCACCACCTCCAGATTCCTTGTCACCCCAAGAGTTTGATCTAGAATCCCTTGAGAGTCCACACTCAAAATCTGTTATTTGATCCTTTTGTGATATCTCTTCAACATATTTATAGTCTATACGATCGATCTGGTGTTCCTTTGGAGTTATCTCCACATGCATCTCAGATTCCTCCTCATCAGTTGTTTCCACCCATGGAATCAAAAGGTGAGATTCCAACCTCTCCTCAAGGTCCTTCGAAAGTCTCCACTACTCACACTCCTCATGTTGATGAAGAACTTGAATATGAATTTCCTCGTGAAGGCTTTCCTTATACAGGAAGAGTTCCATCTCAAACACTTCCTGAATAGTGGCCCTATGCTTCCACATGGTTACACAACCTTGGTTCAATTAGTTTCAGGAGCTCTTAGTGCTTCCTCTTTGTACCAAGATCCTATTTGGTCGTCAAATTCTATGCCTACTTCTGGTTCGTTTATTCCTAACGTGACATCTCAAATACCTGCACAAACTGCCATTACTTCAGTTCTGATTCTATCAACGATTCCATCGCAACCTTTACCATTATTTCAACCTTCAATTTTGGTACAAATGACTGTTTCAGTTCATGCGTCTGTAAGTTCCTTAGTCCCTCCATAAAGTGGACAAAATGTACCACCCCCTTATTCATAGCCTGGGGGGAAAACCCAAACATTCATTTTGTGTCAGGTGGAACCTATGTGAGTGGATCACAACCTCACATGGTTGGAGTCAATCAACCTAATCTTAGTGGTATTCCTTATCCCGTTGGTTCATCGGGGGCAGGTAATATCTAGTATCAACTGCCTTGCATGACCCAGATACCCCTCCAATAGTCTTATATTCCATATCGTTCACAAACACTACAAAAGGCACCCTATATTTCACAAGAAGGTCCTTATGTGCAACCTGGTCAAACTAGTATTCCACAGTGCATATGGTCAAATCCCATTTGGAACTTACCAATACCCACAGGGAATACCTCAAGGAACTATCTAACAATTGTTAGAGCAGCAAGGGAAACCTTTGCAGTAGTAGGGGAAACCTTTGCAGTAGTATCAATATCCTTTGCAACAACAAACACATTTTTTTCAACAACCCAATCAGCCCTTGTAATAGAAAACTCAACCGATATATCAACAAGGTCAAACCTTGCAGACACAAGGTCAACCCTTGTAGCAGCAGGGTCAATAACTTCATATCCAAGGTTAGCATGTGCAGCAACTTTACAATCCATATGGCGCACATAATGTTTATCCTCCTTATGGTTATCAATGGCATATGGTAGGTTAGTATCAACTTGTTGTGGTAAAAACACAACCCCCCATTATTGATGTGTTTACTTCAAATAATAGGGACCCTTTCTATAAAAATTTGGCTAAACACCCTTTTGGATTTTTATTTTAGTTGATTGCCCTACGCTTTCGTTAATTTTTAGTTTTATTTGGATTCTTGTTTTGATTGCTTTGTTAGAATCGATTTTTTACAAGCTTCCCATTGACGCTTGTTTCGCCTCATTTGGTCAACTGGTTTGAAAATGGCACTCCTTTGAAGTCTCATTATTTATCTAGCCTGGGTTAAAAATGTATAAAATGTATAATATTGCATTTTGTAAATAAATTAGTTCAATAAAACATTCATTTTAAATACTAACCCGTAGCAAGTTTTTACTAACATTTTTCATTTTTTAGTCATGCAGCCAAGTTATTAATTATCGGGGTTTTAAGAAATTCACTCCAATTGCCAAATCAAATCTTAATCTCAAAAATCTAAACATTCAAGTGGCTGCAGTTTATTTTTCGTTTATTTTCCAAATAACTATCGTTTAGAAACTTATGTTCATAAAAATAAAACAAAAAATGAAAATTTAATTTTAAAATTAAATTTTAAATTAATTGAATAATTAATATATTATATAATTAATAATTAAATTAAAATTTAAAACAAACAAAAAAAAGAAAATATAAAAAAGAAGTAAATAATCGCATCGCAACTTCTATTCGCAACAAATCTTAAAAGACCCCGATAAGACCATTAGTCACCCCCCGATGCGATATATCGCATCGGGATTTCGCATCATTTTAAAAAAAAGGCCCCGATACTCCTTTACATCCCAACTTACCGATGCGATGGGGCATTAGCTAAAGTTTTAAAAACATATGTTTAATTACGAAGGTTGTGTCGCATCGGGAGACTTCAACCTGTGCACATTTTTATGCTCTCGGCGCTACGCTTGTGCCGATGGATAAAACTTGGGTATTCGTTTTAAGCTCACATATTAACTTCATTTTTAGAAATCGTATGTTACCATATGAATAAAGGAGGTAAGACGTAGGATAATATGGGTAGTTTTAATACATATTAGATACTAGTTTATATTTTTAATATATATTAGTTAACGTATATTAATATGTAATATGTAATATTATATTATTTAAAATAATATGTAATATATATTATATTATTCAAATTAATTAATTATATGTAATATTTAATTAAAATATCATTTAGATTAATATTAATTAGTTTTTTTAATTAGATTAATATTGATTAGTTTTTAATTATAATGGATTTGTTTATAAATCGTTAATTAAATATTAGTTAATTAAATTAATAAATAGTTTAGTTTATAATTAGCAATTAAATTAAGATTAATTAGGGACTAATTTAGGATTAGTTTTTAATTACATTTTTTTAGCCCAGCAACAGAATTTCTAGATTTACATCAGATTTGACCCATCAACTTTGAAAGCTCATAAATTGAGTTCTACTTGGCCAAATGAGGCCCAGGACGGCTCATTGGAAAGAGAAAATCAAGGAGAACATTTTGAAAGAGGTTTCACCAACAGATTTGATCATTTATTGGGCCAAAAATCAGGCAGAAGATCAGACTCCGAATTTTGAAAACAAAATCAATTTCTGAGTTATTTTCTTCAATTTCATTTGTCCAAAAGCCTCTTCTAATTGCAGATCCATTGGTCAATGATATCCTTTGCCAATCAAACCATTCCAAGCATCAATACAGAACTTATATTTTGTTTTCAATTATATATTTAAATAGAATTTAATTGAATTTGATTTAAAAGCCAGCAATGCTATTTTGATTTTGTGGTTACATTTTAATAAATTTTGATTTCTTCTTGCAGGAAAACAGTGGAAAAGATATGGAGAAAAGGATTTCAAGCAATGAGAATGCTACAACAATTAAAGATTGGAATTATGAGCAAGTAAAAGGGATTTAGCAGATTTTTCTTGAGCAAACTCTCCTCTCCAAAATTCCTTCACAAATATTATAAATAAGAGATTGCATAATGGAATAAGGGTTGCTCTCCTCTGCAATTCTAGACTTCTAAAAGCACTACTGTAATAGGAATTTAGAGTTGTAGGAGAGAGGAGAGAAAATCTCAGATCTGGGGATTATTGAGGATTTTTCTTTGTATCTTGAATTATGTATGAGGGACAGAGTTTGCACTATTGTGGCTCTAGTTTTGAAGACAGAAGTTCAAGCAATGTAAAGGACTGCTGAAGACCAAGATCAGAGAAATGGATGCAATAAATTGGTATTTTTAATACTACTGTTTCAAATATCAGTTTCATTTTTATGGTGACATGAAGGTGTCATTTTATTCATGTTTGTGCACTATTGTCAATATGGGTAATTTGTCTCCATCTTGTTATTATGTATCTTTGTTTTTTATGGATTAATTTCTCATTTTTGAGTAACTACTTTGAAATCTATCTTATGAAACCGATTTATTGAATGGTAATGTGTTGTGAACTATTTCCACATATCATTATTCAATTATTGGATTTATTGATTTGATAATCAATATCATTTTGTGAACTACTTCCTGAATGTTATTGGTTTATTATTTCAAGTTTTAAGGTCTCAATAGAATGTGTTTTGGTAACCATAATATCAGTTAATTGAACTACTTCATTAACTTGATATTCATTATAAACAAGACATATTTAAATCCAAATATTTTGATTATCTTGCTCTTAGTTGGGTTAGATCTATATCTGCCTAATTAAGATAGGATTTAGATTAGTTTCTTTTGCTTGCATCATAGAATAAGTTTGCATTTAGAGTAAAATCTACATTCTTTTTAGTCCTCTCCTCAAAGAGACAAAATTTTAGTTGTGGTTTCGCTGAACCCAAATCAGCTTAAGGGTCATTCTCTTGCCTGATCAGCAAGAAGAAGTGATCTGATGTCCCTGTCTATTGGTAGTTAAAGATACATTATAATTACAATAGAATGAGGGGGAGAAGGCTCACTGGACCTAGATGAACAGTCGGCAGCCACCACACCAAACGGAAAAGGAGCTGCTTTTAAGGTCCGGACTGGGTGGTTATCCCCCAATGTTGTTGCAGCGATTTTCGAGGCATCAACATTTTTGGCGCTAGAAGGAGGGCTGAGATTTGGTCTATTGGAGTCTTTTCAAATTTTAATATTTTATTTATTGTGATGGCTCCTCTCAAACTTCCAATTTGGAGTTGTATGCATGGACGTGCATCCTCCAATACTCCACCCGAAGTGGTAAGACTCTTGTCTCAGGCAAAGTTTAATGGTAAGAGAAATTCTTCTGCTTTTAATTATGTCTTTCAATTTATTCAAAATGTTTCAAAATATGATTTTCAAGGAATTGATGAAGGCATTTTATGTAGGATTTTTACTCTCACATTTGCGGCAAAAGCTAAAAGCTGGTGCAAAACTCTTCCAGTTACTTCAATTCACAACTGGGATCAATTTGTTACAATTTTCATTTCTAAATTTGACGACTACGATTATGAAAAGGTATGTGAAGAAATTGAATATCTACGGAGGTTTGAAAATGAGTCTGTTAAGGATTTTAATGTTCGATTTCATTTGAATTGCTTAAGATTTAAAGACGAAGATAAACCTACGGAAGAAGAATCATTAGATTGGTTTGAATATGTTTGTTCTCTGCCTCCCTTTCCCAATCCATATGAAATTAGTTCAAGTTTTGTTTCATCCCCTTCCAACATAAATGAAAATCCCAACTCGGATGTGAAAATAAATGGTGATGAAGCGGTTTCACAAAGCTTGGAAAATATTTCCATTCAAAAGCAAGAAGACAACAACAGCAATTTTGGAGAAAAAGCTACCTTGAAATCTGAAAGCTACTTTGAAGTAAATTCGGAAAATCAAATTGCAAATCAACAAGTACAAGCAGCAATCAAAGCAAATAAAATGCAAACTGCTGTACAAATTTCTGAATTTCTCCATAATGAGCAAATGCCAAAATTAGAACAGCAAAGCGGCCTTCTTCAAGAAAGCATGAGTATGCAAAGGAATGATCTACAATCTGAAATTTACAATGAGCATAATGCACAAGAGCTCTCAAATAGAGACAGTTTTAAATGCATTGTTTCAGGTTCACATTTTTCCCTTTATCCTGATATTTTCAATGATGATAATTTTTCTCCTCTTGATATTAATGATATTTCAGAAAATAAAGAGGCTGATCTAAAGGAATTACCATTAAGTTTTTATCAAGATAGAGAAACAATTAATGATCATTCTTTTGCCATTAATAAACATGAAATTCTTGTCCCTTCTTGTTTGGATATATTGGATGAGATTGAAGGGAATTCTAGAAAATCTTGTGAGGTCATTTATGATGATTACTCTGATATTGAGGATGTTGATTTCAATTTTTCTCAAGAGAATCCTCATGAGCAAATTCAAATAACATCTGAAAATGAGGAATGCTTCAATTTAGGAATTATCCCAACTAATCCTCATTTTAGAGCAGCGAATTATCTTCATGATTTCACCATTCAAGAAATCATTCCAATTTATGATTCATATGAGGATCAAACTCCCATTCCTATTCATA
Organism: Pinus taeda; assembly: GCA_000404065.3. Taxonomy (NCBI): domain Eukaryota; kingdom Viridiplantae; phylum Streptophyta; class Pinopsida; order Pinales; family Pinaceae; genus Pinus; species Pinus taeda. The sequence goes on along the minus strand of APFE030549506.1, from coordinate 46,386 downwards.
ATCTTAATTCATTTTCTATTTCACAAGTTGGAATTCAAAGTTACCCAAATTCCATAATTTTGGCTATTCCTTGTGAAAATGAAATCATTTCAAAACGATCCCAAATGTGCTGTAATATTAGTTGTACAAATAGTGATTTCATTTTAGTTTTTCTTTCACAACTATTTTGTTTAAACTTAGATTTATTTTCTGATTTTATTTTGCAAAATTTTCACACTTTTCACTGGCATATTGAATACCTTACTATCAAACACTCAATTAATGCATTGCTCAATTGGGAAATTCAAGTTTCATATTATAATCATCAGCATCAAAAGATATTAATATTCCAATTTATATCAATGCTAATGTTTCATCAAAAGCTTCTGTTTTTTCAAAGGCAATGTCAACAAGAAAATGTATTTTTGCAATCTGGCCAACAATTCAATTCAATTAACAAATTGCCATTTTATTTGAAAGGCTTCCATCCATTTTTCATTGACTCATTTGAAAATTGTTTGGAAATTTTTCCTTCAAGGAAAATTGTCAATGATTTAACATTTGTACATAACACTAACAAATTTTTTCAAGTCAAAGAATCTAAAAGCCCATATTCACAATCTGGCCTGTTATCTCTTCCTTTGAACATTTCCCAATCCTTAATAGAAATCCATCTAGATTTCTATGATCCAATTGGTATTCAATTAGAAAGGAAATTTCATGAGAGAGAGATTTTAATTAAGTTCCTAACAATAACTGTACATTCTGATTTCATATTTATTTTCCTTAGTTTAGTTAGATTTTTATTCTTATTACTAACATTTGAACTGTACATAAACTCGGGAATAAAAATGAGAGAATGGTTACACTGGAAATATGACTGTACCTAGTCATTTTCATGTATATGGTTAGAATAGGAGTAGAATTAACTTAGTTAGCTTGTTTTATGTAGTTAATTTATTTGCATTAGTTCTGTAGATTAAAAAAATAAAACAAAGCAATCAGCCATTCTCATACATGTTCAGTGAAAACATTTTTCCCTATCAGAAAATTTCAATTATTGCTTTCTTTTAAATTTCTTACAGCAATACCTCTACTCTGCCTATTTTGAATAATATCTTTATTAAATTCAATTAAAGTTGCATTTGGTATCGATTGCCTCAAAGCCACTTTTCTTTATTTCAAGATTTCCTTCTAAGATTTTCTTTTCAAATTTCTATGGTAAGGGTTTGAGGATATAAAAGCTTCACGATCCCATTATCCTATGAGATGTATGATTGACTATGATAAGCCTAATTGTAATTCAATCATTATCATTCAATCTAACCTGTCACGGCAATCATATGAAGTTCATATTATATTCCTCGGAATTTGCTAAAAGCTGATCTTAAGGATGCCCATTTTGCCAAGTGCACACATTTAAATCTGTTTTGATATTTTTCTATAATTAGTGGCTTAATCTCATTCTAATCTTTAGTTTATTATCTGATGCTGTAAAAATGCATCATGTCTATTTACTAAAGGCATTATTAAAAAAGTCACTATAACAATACATATTTTTCTCAAGATTAATTCAGAATGAGCAAAGGTAATAAATTGTTAATTCACTTCGAAAGGGAAGCATAGTTTCATATTTATTTCTGGTAAATTTTATATTCCATGAGCATGAATGATTGATTTCATTTAGGCTGATTGCACACTTAGATTTAGAATAAATAATGAGATGATTTGAAACGAAGGGAAATTTTGATAAATCAAAGGAAGGATTTCAAGGTTCGTAAGGTAAAATTTGCAAACAATTTCCTTCCAGGTACGCATATGCAAGTTCGTTCTCATCTCTTGTTGGTTTCTCTTTTCCTTAGTTTATTTTTTATTCGTGTTCTATTTTATTTACAGGTTTTCATTTCTTTTCAAAAAACTTGAAGTAAGCAGTAAACCTATTTCAAATTTGCAATAGGCTCAGGGAAATTTTATTTGTGATGCATTAGAATTTAAGCATTTTTAATTTTGATTTTATTCACTTAGAAAATCCAATTGAAATTTCAAGGAATATCATAAGACCATTTGCATCAAAAGATTTCATCAGAAGTAATTTTTAACATTTCGCATACCTCCGATGTATTATCTTACTCATATGCCATATCACGTTTCACATATCAGAGCTTTGCAGTTGACATATACTTCCATTATCGTGAATCGCCGATCTCTGATAATCGACTTTACCGATATTGCGATAAACACATAATTCTGGACTCGATATGAAATTCAAATCAAAGTCATAAAATTGTCGCATCCGTTTAATCGCAATAATGGTACGAACATAACTTTAAAAGGACTGATGTTCCGAATCCGATATGTTATTAAATTTTCATCATAAAATTATTGGGTCCATTCTTCATCACATATCGGCGTATTGAGAATTGTTAAATCGTGCGCATAACATTGCCGATCGCGATCGCCGATTAGCCATGTCATTCATCACATATCGGCATCGCAACAATCATATTGTGTTACATTGGGTGCTTAAGATTGCCGATCGCCGATTTACGTCATCCATCGCATCACCGATATCGCAATCACTTCCTTGCAGTTTTATTTATGGCCGATATCTCGGATCCGATATGTTATTAAAATCCCATCATAAAAAGTTATCGGGTCCGCTCTTCATCGCATATCGGCATTGCAAAAAAAATATATTGTGTAACATTGGGTACCCAAAGTTTGCCGATTTCCGATTAGCTACGACTTCCATCGCATCGCCGATATTGTAATCATTTCATCACATTCTTACGCTCACATCACTTCTCTGAATCTACAATGTGTATTTTGCAGTATGTTAAGCACAATGCAATTTATTCTCTGATCCCCGATATAATATTTCTTTAATGATGCGATCGCTTCATTTCATTGCACATGTTCTTATCGGCAATTTGCCATCGCAATCTCCGATGCAATAGCTTCCAATGCATGCCTTTGAGCCATTAACATTTAATCGATATATGGCATAGCAATAAAGGTGAAGTTCTGCAGATTAAATTTGAAGCATGGTGAAGAAACATGTTATATGAATCATCCGATACGGCAATGTGTTATTTTAAAAGCAAGCTTGGGTAACCACTATGGTAAGAAAGCAGTGAATGACCAATTTGCAGCATATTCAAATTATTTCAATTTCTCATACATTTTAGTTTAAATATATAATTCCATAATTAAAAATGGAATTCAAGACCTCTCTATCTTCATATTTAAATTTTATTATCATATATTTGGTCTTGATTCCGAACTATTTATAAAATCATGGAATTTATATGAAACTTGTGATATTTTGAGAAACAGTCATTGTTGCAAATTCTCATTCTCAATTTTGATGCATTTGCTTTAATTTCAACTCCCTTGAACACTAGGCATTTCATTTTTACATTTTACTGCTTGCTTTAGTGAAAATAAAATAAATAATGATTTTGGGTTACAAGATTTTGGTTAGTGTGACTTCTTCATGTTTTTAATGTTAATTAAAATAAGAAGTCAGTTAATTTGGAGAAATTGACACCTTTCGGGTAAGATCAAAAGCAATTATCCAATGGTAAGATTCATGTGCCCACTTTCATTAATTCCCATTTCATCACTCTAGTTTCAATTTTTGTTTTTAAAATTATGCTGATATAAAACTTTGTTTTGCAGCTCTTCACAAAAATTTTCAATCTTCTTCCGAATCATATTTTCAAAGTCCATACTCTTCTCCTGGCTTTATTTCAATAAGCAGCGATAACCTTCATCGAAACAACTACGCCAGGAAGTTTCTGAACCTTTAATCTGTTTCTTTAAGCATTCCTTTTTAGAAAATGATTTAGATGATGCCTGGAAACAAGAAGATTCATATCAGACAGAAAATATTCATTGTGGCTGAATTTTACGATCACTGTTATCTAAAAGCCTAAAGCATTCACAACTCTGCAAGGTATGTTTTTCTAACTCTCAACATAAGAAGGAATGATTACATGCTTATTTTCTTTTTCTTCATATTGTTGAGGCATTGGTATAAACATTCTTGTTTGAGTTTATCTTGCAAAACATAGATTTTCCTTTTCATTCTTAGAGATTTCTTTGTTCTTATTTTTATTTTTGTTCGCTGATTTCTTTTCTCATTGTAGCATAAGAATTCTTTTCTTTCGGATTTCAGCTTTGATTTTGGTGACTTCACCATTATTTGTATGGAAGGCCTATTTGTTACCTAATAATGGTCAGGATACGTGGAGAAAAATTGTTAATAGTCACCTATTAGCTTTTTCTTAAATCTTTTAGTAAAGTTTGATTTTCCTATTATAAAAGTAGGCATACTTAAGGAAGAGATTACCAATCAAGAGAAGTTGGCAAAGTATCATAAAATCTGAAAATTTCTTTTTCATCAAACTGTAATCATTTTGAGATTTCAAAATTTTATTAGGATCTTTCAAAATTCTATTATCAGTCAAGAAAAGTTATTTTTAACTAAGTAAAGACACTTTACGGAAAAACAACTTTAACTCTAAAATTGTCATTCTTAACTCTTAAGGAGTCAATGATTCTCCCTGTCCCCAAGAGTCCTATTTTTCTAGAGAATAATCCAGAAATATATTTAAACCTTAAAAGATAAGAGGTCTCATCATGAGCCTGCTTACCATGATCATAGGGGAAAATAGGTTGATATTACCAACACTTCTAAACAAACCAGGGTAATGGCTTATGATTGCAAACAATTATAAGACAAGGGGTCTCATCACGAGCCAGCTTGTTCAGTCCGATTATAACCAGTGAATGGCATTGTCAACTATCTGGCCACCAAACCAGGACAATGGCTTTTAAGAGAAATAAAAATAAAATTCAAAGAAAATAAACATATATAAATGGATTTATTCTCTAGATCAATAATTCTTAAAAAGATAGGATTCTGAATCATTGGTGATTAAAAGGTAACCCTGTCGGAACTATGGATGTTTGCTGGCAACAGTGGCTCTACCTGTGACAAATGAGTATATTTTGAAAGCTAAGCTGTAAAGTGACCCCTACTTTATCCCTTCAGCTAATTAATGACTGATATAGAATTTCGAAATATTTTAATTTATGAGGAATTTTAAGAAAAATTACAGTTAGATGATTCTGGTTTTTATTCAGATTAATAAACTTAGTCAAGCATTTCAAGCATAACTTTCTATTCTTTAATTATTTTTGCTTTAATTTTAGGAAAATCTCATTCATAACAGAGATAACTGGTTCTTCTCCCGCGTGTCGCCATTGTTGTGGTAAAAACACAACCCCCCATTATTGATGTGTTTACTTCAAATAATAGGGACCCTTTCTATAAAAATTTGGCTAAACACCCTTTTGGATTTTTATTTTAGTTGATTTCCCTACGCTTTCGTTAATTTTTAGTTTTCTTTGGATTCTTGTTTTGATTGCTTTGTTAGAATCGATTTTTTACAAGCTTCCCATTGACGCTTGTTTCGCCTCATTTGGTCAACTGGTTTGAAAATGGCACTCCTTTGAAGTCTCATTATTTATCTAGCCTGGGTTAAAAATGTATAAAATGTATAATATTGCATTTTGTAAATAAATTAGTTCAATAAAACATTCATTTTAAATACTAACCCGTAGCAAGTTTTTACTAACATTTTTCATTTTTTAGTCATGCAGCCAAGTTATTAATTATCGGGGTTTTAAGAAATTCACTCCAATTGCCAAATCAAATCTTAATCTCAAAAATCTAAACATTCAAGTGGCTGCAGTTTATTTTTCGTTTATTTTCCAAATAACTATCGTTTAGAAACTTATGTTCATAAAAATAAAACAAAAAATGAAAATTTAATTTTAAAATTAAATTTTAAATAATTGAATTAATTAATATGTATTATAATTAATTTAATTTAATAAATTTTAAAACAAACAAACAAAAAGAAAAATATAAAAAGAAATAAATAATCACATCGCAACTTCTATTAGCAACAAATCTTAAAAGACCCCGATAAGCCCATTAGTCACCCCCCGATGTGATATATCGCATCGGGATTTCGCATCATTTTAAAAAAAAGGCCCCGATACTCCTTTACATCCCAACTTACCGATGCGATGGGGCATTAGCTAAAGTTTTAAAAACGTGCGTTTAATTACGAAGGTTGTGTCGCATCGGGAGACTTCAACCTGTGCACATTTTTATGCTCCCGACGCCACGCTTGTGCCGATGCGATAAAACTTGGGTATTCGTTTTAAGCTCACATATTAACTTCTTTTTTAGAAATCGTATGTTACCATATGAATAAGGGAGGTAAGACATAGGATAATATGGGTAGTTTTAATACATATTAGATATGGTAATATAACTAGTTTATATTTTTAATATATATTAGTTAACGTATATTAATATGTAATATGTAATATTATATTATTTAAAATAATATGTAATATATTATATTATTCAAATTAATTAATTATAT
>APFE030549506.1:8561-35526 GCA_000404065.3 Pinus taeda | reverse complement strand
GAGAAGGTAACTGGACCTAGATGAACAGTCGGAGCCACCACACCAAATGGAAAAGGAGCTGCTTTTAAGGTCTGGACCAGGTGGTTATCCCCCAATGTTGTTGCAACGATTTTTGAGGCATCAACACAACCCTACCCTAGACAGAATCCACCTTATGGTCAAGGTACCTATCAGTGGGGGAAAAATCAAATCCCCTATGGTCAAAATCCTCTGCTTTGGGGGCATAATTCCTACCAACAAGGTTGGAAATAGCAGGATGGGACTCCTCAAAGGCCTTATATGCCTTTTAATCCACAATTGCCATTTTTAGCTACGTTGGAACTACTTGATGTCTCGAGGATTACTAATGATCCCATTCTTCATTCGCCTTATTGGCCTCTAGTTCCTACTAAAATTTTGAGCAGTTTCTCCGAGTTCTAAGGAAAACCTAAAGAGGAACCTCAAGTCCATGTGATGACATATCACTTATGGTGTTCTTCCAATTCTTACATTAATGATTCTATTCATCTTCGCCTCTTTCAACGAACCTTGACAGGTGCTGCCGAAAAGTGGTATGTCAAGTTGCCTTAAGGTACCTATGCAAATTTTAATTCTTTGACTATGACCTTCCTCACCCACTTCCAATTCTTGGTTCGGTATGAAATTGGTACTCATTTGCTTACCTCTTTGAAGTAAGATACTGCGACCCATATTTTCGATCACATCCATGAATGGAGACATCAGTGTCACCTCATCAAATTTGAAATTCTTGATGAGTTGTTAACAGGATGGTTAACCAAACCATTCGTAAATAAAATTTATAAAGATATAGCAATGGGTGGATGTGTCACCGAGGACCAAGATATTGCCTGTGCCTAGTATTTGGACTTAGTTTATTCCTAGTCTGGCATGCTATATGAAATGTTGCCTGATGCTCCAAGACCATCTTCAGACCCGACATCTTTAAAGTCCCTTGATGTACCACATGTTGATGGTATAATTGGATCAGTGTCTCAAACTTCCACCAAAACTTCTTTGAAGAAAAAATATGTTCATATATTAGTTCTAGTCATCCTTCGAAAAATCCGTCGAATCCTGGTAAAACCTTTGAGGTCAATGCCATCCAATCTACCACGGCAGATAAAGCCTTGAGACTTAAGAAAAAGGGTAAAGGCAAAGAAAATTTCGATACCCCGAAACAGGATCCTCCCAAGTCATCTGATGATGATGCCTCCAAATGAAAGCCGAAATATCCTTGCCTCATTTGTGAGGAAGACCATTGTACCAAGGATTGCCCCCGATGCGCTGAAGCTATTCATTTATTAAAAGGGACTCCGACTGTTTTGAAAGAGTCATTTCCATCTCAACAAACTCAATTGGTAGACTAGTCATAATCCTCTACTTCATCTGGTTCTCAAGTTTACATGATGATGGGGTCATTTCTTATCTCTATCACTACTCGATCAAAAGATTATCAAACCCCTCAAAAGAGGATGGTGGATAAAGAAGCCACTGGTGTACCTTCTACTTCTACTCCACCCAATTTTGGTCCTCTCCATATTGAGAGACCTAATAATGAATCTGTTCTCTGACCACCTCCCAAAGGCGTGCTTCAGAAATCATCTTATAATTCGAACACTAGAGTTGCTCAACATTACAATATTGTAGAAGATTTAGCTCAAGCGCCTTCAACGATGTTTGCTTTGGAAGTTCTCAAAACATGACCATCACAACGGAAATCATTATTGTCTACTATAGGAGGCATTGATCCTACTGGTTCTAGTTTGATTACCTTTGATATTGAAAACCATGTTCCTCATCTTCCTCATCAGATTTCCTTTTTGATTCAAGTTATTATAAAAGGAAAGATGATCCATCAAACTGTCATTAATGAAGGTGCTTCCATCTACATCATGTATGTTTCATGGTGGAAAGCTATTGTCTCTCCACCCCTTAACCAGTCCCCAAACACATTGGAGGCCTTTGATGGCAGAGGCTCCTAACCTTTTGGCATTATCACAAGTTTTCCCATCACTTTGTAAGGCAAGTATATCGAGCTAGAAGTTAAAGTTGTAGATGCAAATCTAAATTAAAAAACCTTTTACTTAGGCAAAGTTGGATCCATACCATGTTTTGTGTGGCTTCACTTTTGTTTTGGGTGCTCCATTTTCCTCATGAAGGAAAAATTGTCACCATCAACCAATTGTCCTTTTTCTCTGCTGGTTCCTTGAACGACAACATCCCATATGTGGGAAATACTGAAATTCCTTATGAGAGCATGGAGGTAGATCTTTTCAAAGATTTTTCTTTAATGGGAACTTTTTCTCTCCCACCTCCACATATGGGCTCGGTAAATATGATATTTGTTTCTACAAACCCATGGATTATTCCTTCCTCGGATCAGATTGATTCATTTGGTGATGTCGTGCCAATAAGTTCGTTGGAACATGCTTATCATGAAATTGTCTCGGCTTCAATGGCTGCTTTAGAAAGTCATGATGTTCTCAGTATGAACCTGGATACCTATGCGCAATCTCCCTGGCTTGGTTCTTGGGATTCCATGGATCCTTTGAACAAGATATTCCCCATCGACGAGAGTATTGTTGAGGTTATGTCTCTTGATGAAATGCCATGGAATGATATTCATCATTGTTACTCGTTTCTTCCAAGCCTAAGTGAGATTCCTTCGTGTCTTGAAGCTTTCATTTCTCATTGCTAGATGCATCCACTTCAAACACCTATTTTGGTGCACAAAGTCTTGTTTGAAGGTAATATGGGAAATATTACTACAACCACACCACTCGACATTTCCATTAAACCTGGAATTGTTGAGAACATTCACGTTGGGGTTTCCTGTTCTCCTGATGAGATCAACATTTACACCAATCTTTTCAAATAATTTTGCGATGTGTTCGCTCGGTCATATGAGGAAATGCCTAGTATTGATCCAGCTATTGTGGTGCATGAAATACCCATGTATCCTGATGTGAAGCCCGTTCGCCAACGGCTCCGTCCTATGCATCCTAGGAAGGCTGTTGCTATTAAGGCAAAAGTTGAAAAACTTATAAAAGCTAGTTTTATTTACCTTATCCCATTGACAGTTTGGGTTTCTAATATTGTACATGTTACTAAAAAGCAGAGCACAATATGAGTTTTTGTTGATTACCACGACATCAATTGTGCATGCCCGAAAGATAACTATCCCACTCCATTTATTGATCAAATCATCGATGAGTGTGCTGGGAGTGAGCTTTTCTCTTTTATGGATGGTTTTTTTGGTTATAACCAGATCAATATATTACATGTTGATCAACACAAGATGACCTTCATCTGTCCATGGGGGAATTTTTCCTATAAGAAGCTTCCTTTTGAGTTGAAAAATGCTGGTGCTACCTTTTAGAGAGAAATTTCATATTCTTTTCATGATATTAGACACATTGTTCAACCTTATTTGGATGACTTACTAGCTCATTCCGCTAAGCGTCATGACGATCCGGACCACCTTCGAGCCATATTTTTGCATTTTCAACACTATAATATTCATCTTAATCCGCATCAATGTCTTCTACATAGAATTCAACCAAATTTTGGGTTTTGTTGTGTCCCAAGAAGGTATCCAAATAGATCCTATGAAATTTGAGGCTATTGTAAATTTACCCCCCTCGACATCACTATATCAATTGCAAAGTTTGCAAGGAAAGGCTAATTTTCTTCCTCGCTTTGTCCCTAACTACACTGAACTCACCAAGGGATTTAATCGCTTTCTCAAAAAGGGGACCCCATTCATTTGGGATGAAATTTCCCAACAATCCTTCGATTCTCTAAAGAACACGCCCATCAGTGCTCCTTTATTGCATCCCCCCAACTATCATCGCAATTATTTCCTCTACTTGTCTACAACTGATAGTACCATTGCTATGGTATTGGTCCAGGATGATGATGATGGTAATGAACATGTGGTTTATTATTTAAGTTTAAATCTCATTGACACTGAAACTTGATATGCTGATGTCAAGAAACTTGTCTTGGCAGCAGTACATGTTGTTCAACGATTTTGTCATTACATTCTTCTACGGAAGACCACAATGATTTTTGAATGCAATCCCATGACTTATATTTTGACTCGTCGATTGCTTGAGGGAAAATAATCTAAATGTATTTTTATCATGCAAGAGTTTGATTTGGAGTTTATTGCTACCAAATCAAAGAAGTCACTCATTTTTTCCGAATTAATTTATGCCCTTCCTTCTGCAAACACTTCCACCGATTTTGCTGAGAAGATTCTTGATGAAACTTTGTTTCTCATCAGCACTTGACCTGTAGTATGGATATATCATTGTTTATTTTTAGACCCAATGTTTCCAATTTGACCGACACCATATCAGACATTAGTCTCAACCTTATTAAATTATTGGTGATACATTATACCTCGCCGGTGTTGATTCTGTTCTTCGTAGATGTCTAACACTTGAAGAGGTTGAACGAGGCTTGAATGATTGCCACTCTGGGGCATGTGGTAGTTACATGTTAGGCTATGCCACTGCTCAGAAGATCTTCCGCACCGGTTATTTCTGGCCTTCCATTTTCAAGGATTGTATTTTGGCCATTCAGAAGTGCCATGAATGTTAGATTTATAAACAACGAGCACTGCCAAAACCCTTACACCCAGTCATTACCATTGGCCCATTTTCTAAATGGGGCATAGATTTCATAACATGTAACCCTTGCTTGTTTGGGGGGCATGGCTATATCATTGTCGTTGTCGGCTACTTCACTAAATGGGTCGCGGTGATTTCTACATATAATGTCGACGATATCATTGTTGCTTAGTTCCTCTTTAACCATGTCATGGCCCATTTTAACCTCCCTCAAGCCATTTTCATTGATCACGAATCACATTTTTGTTAGTACATGATGGCAGAGATGACTGCTCAATTGGGTCTTCGCCATCATAACTCAACTCCTTACTATCCACAGGCCAAAGGCCAAGTAGAAGCAATTAACAAATTTTTTATTACTATGATTCAACGAACGATTGGGAAGCATAAAGAGGATTGGCATCTCATGTTATTCTTGGCTTTTTGGACTTACCAGACTTCGGCTAAGACAACCATTGGTTTCACTCCATTCTAGTTGGTTTATGGTTTAGAGGTGACACTCTTGATTGAGTGTGAAATCCCTTCATTGAAATTAGCTATCGAACTACTTCCTGATACCTTGCCTGAAGAGGAGCGGTTACTTTATCTCAAGAGGCTTGATTTGACCTGTCATATTACTATGATGGTGATCGAAGCACATAAAAGAAAAAAACAAGTTAAAGCCCCATTTGATCAAACTGTTTCTCCACGCATTTTTGCTGAAGGTGACTTAGTCCTCCTATATGATCAAGCCAATGATAAGTTGGGAGCTAGGAAGTTCGAACCTATGTGGCATGGGCCATATATTGTAAAATGTGTCTTGCAAAAAGGTGCCTATGAGCTAGTTGACTACAAAGGTAATGCATTGTCACAACCCCACAATGGGTTGTATCTAAAAATGTATTATGCGTGAGTTCCGTATAATTACTTGTGTACATTAGTGTGTAAATTCATTGGTGTGCATTTTTGACTTTTTATTGTGATTGTTTGCTTTGTAGACATATTTTTCTGCTTACCTTGTGTTCCAATTGGTTTGCAGACATCGTCAAACCATTATGTTGGTTTTGCTTATGGTGCTTTTCGTAGCACACAGAACTTGTCTTCCACATCTTGGGCACTCTTTTCCCCTGATGGTGATTTGATCCATTTACAAGGTATTTTTCTTAGGATAAATAACTAATAATATTGTTGAATACAGTGCAGTCATTGAATTGTTATCAGAAGCAGTTTCTCTTGGCATTAGGAATTTAGTTGTTAAATTGGATTCACAACTCGTTGTGTTACAACTGAATAATAATTACCTAGTAAGAGATCCACAAATTCTGCATATGTATCTACGTGTTCAATTAATGGAAATAAATTTTGATTTTATCACATATCAACACATTCCACTCAATTTGAATACATTAACAGATGCATTGGCAATTATGTTCTTGATAGACATTAGCATAATTTATAAAACTTATCATATCATCATGGTACATGGGAACATAAGTAGGAATGAAACATGCATATGTATATATATATATATATATATATATATATATCGCATATATTAGAGTTTTTCCATCGAAATCTCAAAAAATAAAGTGTTCCGAGACATATGGCTTTCAAAGCCTACAACAGTGCAAAAAACAACTAGAAAGGCTATTCGCCACATGATGTTCGTGATAACATGAGACTGCTCTAATAACTCAACCTAATAACTGACGCAAGGCTCGTAGACACTCCTACTGTATGTCTCTGGTATTGCAATGGCATGTCATCTATAGTTGTGTATTTTAGAATCCCTCGGGTGATCACTTCCATATTGCATTCCATCTCCACCATGGGATCTACTCCTTCCTCATATGGAACATTTTCTATCTGACATGCTACTAGCCATGCTATTGGAAACATATCAAGAGGCCTTTCTGATCCAACATTTTCACATTTATCACAAGTTAAATCTCAGATACACTTTAATTAAAAAACACATAAAACTTGAAAAATCCAAAAAAATAGGTTTTACTTGCATCAATCCACTATTCACCTGGTGGTAGACGTAGATCTGGGTCCCATCTGAAATTTGTGCTTGCATAGGGGTAGCCATCCACAACGATCAATTGGCGATGCAACCAACTAAAAAATTGCAAAGGGAAATGCATCTGTTGGCTCCCTCCTCCTTGAGGTATGAGTTCACTCTATATGACCAACCTCAGATGTTGTGGAATGGGATCCGACACCTCTTTCCACTGATACCAAAATAGGGGCACATGCTCCAAAAAGAAAGTGACCAAGATCAAACTGAAGCCGAACTGCTCCAAGTTTCTCCGCTTACCTTTGATTAGTTTCCTTTTCATATTGGCCAACAACCCATCACACCAGTTGAATACTATTAGAGTAATGCAATCTACCGCATACTAGAATTGAGATTTTGAAATCTCCTGTAAAGCCTGTGACCCAGATATAGAAGCCATGGTGTGTAGAATCATCCTTAGGGGAAGATTATCGATAATCAATATCTTCACCTTCTCGTTCACAGTTGTCTCTACACCTAGGCAAAGTCTCCTGATTAGGGCATTGGTGCTCTCACCTCCAGGACAAGATCCGAAGAGTTGAACCCTTTACCCTCTTTTAGAAAATCCAGTAATGAAGTAGATGCCTGCTACTTCCAGCTCCAGTTCTTGGTCTCCAATAATGAATATTTCTCGATCAACATCCCATAAATTGATCAGGTAGTGTAGTAGCTCATTCTAGGCTCTAAGTCCTGTGGTTCGAAAGAATTTCAGTAGCCCATAGTTCCTCAAAGAATTCACGCATTTCAGATCTTGAGAAACCTGGTGATCTTCTGCCTCATGGCCTCTCTCCTTCCATTCAGTGACCATGTTGTCAAAATCTCCTGCAAAGCAACCATTAAACATCAATTAGATGCTTTTCAATGGATAAAAACTCAAAAATTTCGCCATAAGGGGAAGTTTTTCTTCAAATTTTTTGCCTTGCGGCCATTGTTTCTATTTTTATTAAACTTGCATTGAAAGCACAAGAGCCTTTCAGGCTCAAGGGTAACCATCACTAGTCTAATGAGAAAACCTGCGATGATCGCCCTCGATATAAAAAAAATTGAAATCCTCCCTTCTGGCAAGCAAAAACCCAATGAAAAAGCATGAAAACAAAATAAAATGCAAGAGAAAAGATAGATCTCTTACCTGCAGCTTACGGTTCATGAAATAATACCATGGATCTCCCACACTGCTCGCCTAAAAAATTGAAGAAAATGGGGTAAAATGCACTCTCAAAGTTACTCCAAGTGAAATAGTAAAAATGTTTTTACTTTTGGTCTATTTATAAGTTTTAAATTCACTTTTTGCCAATATTTTATTATTTTTCTTGATATGAATGATGTGTGGTTGTCTTTCTGTAGTTACAAGGCCTTTTTTGGTGATTTAGTGATAATTTTTTATTGATTCAATGAGTTTTTGTTTTATCCCTTTTTCAGACTTGTTAAAAATAAATGAAAAAGGAACCCCCCTAGAGTCATCTTAAGCCCTTTTATGACTCTCAAAATATGAAAAGATTGTCGAGTACTTGTCCTTTCGAACTCATTAAATTAAATGAATTGACATTGTGTCAGTATATGTTTACCCCTTTTTTGGGTTGAGAATGACTATTTATGAAAAGGTACACCTTGGTCGACATGGTCAAGAGGTTCTCTCGAATATTGTTTTCTATGTTTTCGGGTTCAAGAGATAAATTATGAAAAGTGACATGATGGATTTTTCTTTTTCATTTCTTTTTCAAACTCTCTAAGTATAAAAAAGATACCAATTTATTATTCCATCAAGATCATTAAAAATTTTACGACGAAAGACTCATCACCATGATGAGACCTAGTTTCTCCTTCCTAGGACTCGTAAGACTCACGAGGATAGAATCATTCGAAGGATACACTTATATGACAAGCATATGCTATCCCATTCAAGATTGTGATTAAAAATAATTGGGGTACTCACTAGAAACAATGGGCAAAATGAAAGTGAAACATCCCTTCTATAAGCAACTTGTCGCTCTTGAACGTGACACTTATCTGTTTCTCGTGTCGGGTTTGGGATATCCTCTCTGAGTCATTTGTCTTCTTGGGTTTAGGTGATCCATTTTGCCTCTCACCTGAATATTCCATTTCTTCATCATGACCCTTGGTGGTCTTATGTTGAGTCACTTGCTACCACACTCTAGAGTTTTGTCATTGATGTTCAAGATAAGTCCTATCTGCAGTTCATTACCTATACATTGTATAACCCTTTGCTACAGTCTTAGATCCTATTCGTTAATTCCACTTTATTTGTTGTTTTGCGTCAATGATGGGGGAATCATTATGGCCCTCATTCAATGGGTCACTTCCTCTCGAATTCAGCTCATTATCCAGGAAGGTGACTTAGAAACTCCCTTTCAGTACCTTATAGCTTGCATGCCTTAATGGCAAGTTCTTTGCTTCCGATGATAGGTTTTCACTATTGACCTTTGATCAGGTGATTCCACGAGTGTTTGACATCAGCTTCATTTTCACATTCACGGATTTTACTGTCGTACCTTGAGAACCATTGTCATTACTGGTAGTTTCTCTCATGCATGTTAACGATACACATCATTGGTTGGTAATGAGGTGGTTTTCTAGCATGTTCGACTTCGACACATTCATTCACATGTTATAATTCATACTTTGATTGGGTTAAGAGGGAGCATAAGACCTTGAGTTTTGTCTCATATGACTTAGGTTGCATGGAGTTATGTATTGTTCATGATTGTACACATGTTAAACTATGTTGATGACTGTGACCATACCGTGGGACTTTATATTTATGATGATGATGATCCTTCCATATCAGGTCACTACGTCCATACCTTGGATCTTATATTTACAAATGATCCTTTTCATTTGGATGGCTATGCCCATGCCATGGATCCTTTCACATGGTCCTTTCTATCTGGATGGCTGTGTGCATACCATGGATTCATGTTTTGATATTAGATATGTATATGTATATGCATCCTTGATTTTTAGGTCTCATGATAGTGTTTGTTCTCGTCCCTGCAAAATCTCGTGAAGAATTTCAACCATCACTCTCTATTTTTCCTTCATGCTTTAAGGTGCATATGTTACACAATATTTTGTCATGCCTCCTACACTTCCCTGTGTCATACCCCGAAGTGCTTGAAACTTGGCATTAATGTAGTGCACCCATCCTAATATGCAGCTCAAATCCTCCCTAAAAAATGAATGAAAAATACCTTGAACCTTCCTTGGAAAAAAAGGGGCTCTAAAACCCTAATTTGAGGATCATCGCTCCCTTTCCATTAGAAGCCCATGCTGGTCACTAGCTGCACTTCACTAGCCTTGCGCTGTCAGTACACTTTTGGCTTAGACACTCGTGATGATCCCTAAAAGGAAATTTTTTTCAATAAGGACAAGAAGCTTCGTGATCTAGAGGCTTCCAGAATGACGAGTTGGAGTTTGTTCAGCGTGGATGAGGTCGAGTTCTCTCAACTCGGCCCTTTGGTCTTATCCATATGAGCTACCTTCTTGAGATGAGGGCCTTTTCCTATCTTTGGAGAGATCCTAACTCCCTTTTCCTGCCTATATATTCATCTTTTCCCGTTCCCAAATGGCCGATCTTTGGCTATTTTCACCCTTATGCAGAGATTGTACCTACATGCTACTCATTTAGCTTGGAGGAGTGCTTGGAGAGCTTGAGATTGGACTTGGAAATTCACTCAAGGATATCTTATTGACATCAAGGCTTGGTTGTATGCTTCCTCTTTTATTCTGTTAATATATACAAATTCTGGTTCACTTTCCATAACTATGTGTGTTAATGCATCATTTATATTAATGCTCATTTATTTGTTAAGTGGATTACTTTTGATTATGCTATTTGTATTCATATGCTTTGTTGTGTCTTTGATCTCTTATGCAGGCATTCAAACGTTGTGAGAAGTAGGATTGAGCTCGAAGTGCAAGTGATTTGAGGTCTTCAACAAAGGAGGATGTTATAGCATCAGAACGAGGTAGGTTGTCTTCCTCTCCTCTCATTTCAATTTTAATTTAGGAAAGTGTCTTGTAGATTGTCACAGAGGTTGCTAGTCCCTCATTGGGATAGAGGGATCGTCTCTATCTATAGAGATGATTTTCCTACAAAACACTTATTATATGATGTGCTCTTGATATAGATCTAATTCATGGTTTTATGGCTCATGGTTAATTTAAATGAATGCATGTGCTAATATGTGTTTTATAGTAGCTAGTTCAAGAGGGAGACAATCCTTCTTGATGAATGTATGATAAACTAATTAAAATAATGAACAAACCATGCATTAATGACCTAAATTCACCATAGTCACAAAGTGTTTGTATAAATGAATAAATTGAATCGCCAACTTCCCAGGGTCATAACTTTGGCATACAATCTCTATTTGGATACCATACTACCTTGTTTTGAAGATCTACATGAGGAGGTCAAACGAGAATTTGTGAAATATATTAAGCTTGTTTTATGGTCTCTTTATTTTCCCTAAAAATGTCGTTTAGGCCCTCAAAATAACCTGAAAAGTTTAAGAGCCAAGAAACTGCCAAAAATAGAAAATTGTGTTTAGTTTAAGGAA
This sequence comes from Pinus taeda, assembly GCA_000404065.3. Taxonomy (NCBI): domain Eukaryota; kingdom Viridiplantae; phylum Streptophyta; class Pinopsida; order Pinales; family Pinaceae; genus Pinus; species Pinus taeda. The sequence goes on along the minus strand of APFE030549506.1, from coordinate 24,271 downwards.
ACGAAACAGAAAGGAAATAGTGTTGGTTCAAGTTAGGCTGGTAATAGGGTGATCATGTGTCATTGGGTGTTTGCATTCAATTCTAGACATGTAGACCCCATTTCTATAAGTGCACCTTGGTAATCATGTCATGCATAGTAATTCTCATCTCATGTTTACCTTGGTGAGTAGGTTAAAGTGGGAAAATGTGGGGTGGGGTGTTACAACATGAGTGCATAGTCATTGGTATAACACTACAACACTGATTGTTTATCTACACTAAGAAAAATTCTTAGTTCTCACATATTTTTCCAATGCATCTGCAAAATTCTTCAAAGTGTCCACCTTTACTAGAGACAACGTTTTTTCTTCAACCATATCCCTCTCAAAGTGATACTAGACATCACTGTGCTTGTGTTTGAATTATGAGAAAGGTTCTTTACCAAGAAAATGCACCTTGTTTTTCACAATATATCCTTATAGCTCATTGTACCAACCCCATACTTGAGCATAATATCTGCAACCAAATTTCTTCCTTGCTTGCATGAGTTGCTACCATGCATTCAACATCTCTAGTCGAAAGTTCCACTATGGACTGTCTCTTGCTCATCAAAATTATTGCTCCTCCAAATTGGTTAAATACATACCCACTTGTATATCTTCTATGATCTAGATCTCCAACCTAGTTTACATCAACAAAGACACATATGTCCAAAACTTTGTCTAATCCTAGTCTTCATTGGTAGGTCATACCATAATCATTAGTGCTGCACAAATAATTAAAAACCTACTTCATTGCTATCCAATTCTCTTTCCCCGTTTTTGACATAAACTTGCATAATACTCCCACTACATGTGCAATGTCTCGTCTAGTACAAACCATTGCATACATCAAGCTACCAACTACACCCACATACATAACATGGGACATGTCCTCTTCATCTTCTTATGTCTTGGGACACTGTTCAATAGATAAATTTACACCTACAGGAATATGAAACTTCACCATTTTACTATCCTGCATATTAAACCTCTACAATATTGTCTTGCCATAATTCCTTTGGTTTAGCCACAGCTTCCTGTTTTCCCAATCTCACCTAATTTCCATGCCAAAAATATAGTTTATAGCACCAAGATCCTCCATGTCATATTTAGAGGACAATTGGATCTTTAGATATTGGATAATTTCTTTGCCATTTCCAATCAGCAACATATCATCCACACACATGACCAAACAAATAACATGGTCACCAATTAATTTGAAATACACACAGTGATATGATTTTCTACTTGTGAATCCATGTCCCCTTATATATGTATTAAATTTTTGATACCACATCCTTAGTGGCTGCTTTAATCCATATAGATACTTTTTTAACTCGCATACTAGTTCTTTATTACCCTTCATTGCAAAGCCTTTTGGTTGCTTCATGTATATCTCTTCTTCCAAATCCCCGTGAAGAAATGTTATCTTCACATCCATTTGTTCTACCTCAAAATAAAAAGAAAAAAAAAACACATAAAAAGTAGTCTAATAGAATATAAATTGGAAAAAGGAGAAAAAATATCACTAAAATCAATTCCAGACACATAGGAATAACCTTTTTCTACTAATTGAGATTTGTATTTCTCCACCCCTCCTCCTACATTCATTGTCTTCTTAAACACCCATTTTCTGCCAATGGGTTTCCTTCCAGCCGGTAACTCCACCATATCCCAAGCCTCATTTTGTCCAAGGCTTCCATTTCTTCAACCATGGCCTTTTTCCAAAGTTTTCCATCCTCTGAATCCACTGCCTTCCTAACAATTCTAGGATCATCATAAGTAATATATAAAGAAAATTTGAACAAAAAACAAATGGACTATATCTCTCTGGCTACCTTCTCTCTCGAATTGATATCCTCAAAACTAGAGTGTGTGGCTCTTCCTCTTCATATTCCTATTATTCTGTAGTGTCTAATTCTTCCTCCTTCATCTCAAACTCTATCTTCTCAGATTTGTTTTCCTCTGGTAGGAATTCATGTTTAATAACATCTTTCACTTCTTTAAACACCACATCTCAATTGTACATAACCTTCCTTGTTTCTTGGGTTCCAAAGCTTGTAACCTTTTAAACCATCCATATACCCAATAAAGATGTATCATTTATATTTACTATCCAACTTGGTCCTTTTCTCCTTAAGAACATGTACATATGCATCATAACCAAATACCTTGAGATTTGTGAGAGAGGGTTTCTTACCATTCCATGCCTCATGTGGAGTCTTATCCTCTAATTCTAATGAAGGTGATCTATTAAATAGGTAACATACAATATTTGTTGCCTTTGCCCATAATTTCTGCCATAATCCAGTGCCATTGAGCATGTTTCTTTCCTTTTCCATTAATGTCCTATTCATTCTTTCTGCAACTCCATTTTGTTGAGGTTTGTATGTAGTAGCCTTCTACTGTACTATGCCACACTTCTTACAGAACTCTTCAAATTCCTTCTTGCAAAAATATCCACCAATATCTATCCTCAACATCTTAATCTTCTTTTATGTATGATTTTACACTATAGCCTTAAAATATTTAAGCCTATCAAAGACTTTAGATTTTTCCCTAAGGAAATATATCCATGTGTTCCTCGATAATTCACCTATAAAGGAGATAAGTACATATACTTACCCAGTGATGGAACCAACAAAGATCCAAACACATCATTGTGCACAAGCTCTAATATCCCTTTCACCCTCTTAGCACCAGAGAGGAAACTCACCCGGTTCTGCTTGCCATATACATAATGTTCATAGAAATAGAAATCTAGAGAGAAATTAGGGTAAACCTCCTTACCTTGTAGCTCTAGGTGATCTCCTTCCCTTTCCACGGGAAAGGTCTTGAAAGGAAAGGTAGGTCAACCCTAAGTTAGAGTTCGAGAAGATATGAATGAAAGGCCCTTGCTTTTTTTAGCCCCTCAAGCTATTTCACAAAAGAACATACCTTCTACCATACAATTACCATGTATGATTAGAAGGCCAATCCCAACCTTTGATTCCACAACATAGTCTTTTCACCAGAGACTACAATATTTTTTGCTCCACTTTCAGGAACCACAAAACTATTGCATCCATCAATAACAATTCTACCCAAAATTTTATATAAAGTTCCATTTAGAACTCCCCTCACCAGTACCAATTCTCCCCAAACCATCTTGCACATATCTTTCTCGAACATTACTTTTACACCTGTAACATCCATCTTGCTTATAGAAATTAGATTTTTGGCCAATCCAAGAATGTGCAGAACACCAGGAAGTGTTCATCCTTCTACCTTGTAACTTCATTTTGACTTTTCTATGCCCTATGATTTTGGCCTTTCTATCATCTCCTAGGAAGACATCACCACCATCATATTTCTCGTACTCATAGAACCACTCCCTATGGGGAATCATATGAAAGGATGCACTTGATTCAATCAGCCATGCCTCATGATCTACATGTGTACTTAAAGAAGAATCCAAGTAGACATCCCCACCTTCATATGAGGTAGTTTTCACCTATGCAAAAGGACAATCATCAGATCCCTTTCATTTCTCAAGAGTTTTAGATTTACAATCCTTTTTGTAGTGCCCTTCTTTTCCACATTTCCAACATACTTTTACAGGTTTTCTTGGAGATTTAGATCTCCCTCTAGACTTTGATCTCCCACTTGAGGATTTATTTTTGTTTCTGTTATGGGACCATCCTCTTATAGGCAAGGCATCTCCATTCCCTCTCTCCATATTTTTATGTCTCATCTCCTCTTACAACAAGGATGAGACTATTTCATCAGACTTCAAGGTAGTTGTATTGCTATCTATAGCAACAACCAGACTATCCCATGAGTTTGGTAGAGAACACAAAAAATTGATGCACTTATCTCTATCTAAAATTTTAATATCAACATATAACAACTGACTTACCATAGTATGAAAGGCGTTCATATGCTCTGTCACCGAGTCTCCATTCTTCATCCTCATGTTATACAACTTTTTCCACATAAATAATTTATTCACTAGAGACTTAGATTGATACAAATTTCCTAACTTTTCCCATAAATCCTTTGTTGTAGCTTCCCTTAATGCATTCAACAATACTAAATTTGAGAGACACAATCATATTTTTCTCTTCACCTTCCTATCTCAATTTTCCTAGTCTTTTGTTGACTTTTTTGTTGGTACCATACCTAGATCTACAATGATCCACTAATCTCTATCCACCAATAGATCCTCCATTTTGAGCTTACATAACTAAAAACTATGTCCATTGAATTTCTCAATCTTTATCTTTCCACTATTCACCATCTCCTTTGATTGCAAGAATTGATCCCGTAGATATCCCACTATAACCGATTTTGCCACAGGCCTAGGAAAAATCCCTCAGCAGTAAAGGAATCCCCTTGAAGCCAAAATTGATATAATATGAAATGTAGGTTTTAAACCTATAAAGAAATTACTTGCAAACAAATCCTTAAATAATAAAAATATACAATGGTGAGAACATAAAAAAAATATACACAGAGATTTTCTCCTAGAACTCAAATCGGGAAAGCAGGTTGATTTTTCATTATATTCCTTTCAATGTTATAATACATTACATACATTCTGAAGCAAAAACACCAATCCATTAACCTTGGATTAGAACATAACCATATTTCCCTTTACCAAATCTACAAAATAACATGGGAAAGAATATAACACATACCCAACAAAATTGAAAACTTGTTTTTACCCAAGATAATTAGTAACCCTCAAACTCCCACTTCGATCCATGATGTTCTATTTGAAGGGAATTTAGGGAATATATCAATAGCCATACTAATTTATATCTCAATAAAATTTGGGACCATGGAAAGCATTCATATAGGTGCCTTATGTTCTCCTAAAGATATTTGAACCCATATGAACCTATTTAAAGGATTCTGCGATATTTTTTACCTTTTCCTACAAATAAATGTATGGTATTGATCCACATATTTTCATTCATGAAATTAAGGCATATCTTGAAGCCAAGCATGTTTAGAAAAAGCTTCGTTCTGTTCACCCATGAAAAATGCTGCTATAAAAGCTGAGGTTGGAAAAATTATTAAAGTGGGTTTTATTTATCCTATACCTCTTCTAATTGGGTTTCCAATATTATTCCAATTACTGAGAAATAAGGTAAGATCCATGTATGTATTGATTATACAGATATTAATAATTCCTAAATATAGCTATCCAACCCCTTTTATCAACCAAATTGTTGATGATTAAGCTAGTAGTGAAATTTTCTCATTTATGGATGGATTTTTCAGTTATAATTAGATTGATATACTACCATTAGATCAACACAAAATTTCTTTTATTTGTCGTTGGAGCACCTTTACCTATTAAAATCTTCCTTTTGGACTTAAGAATGATAGTGCCACTTTTTAATGAGCTATGTCTTATGCATTTTATGACATTAAGCATATTGTACAACCATATAATAATGATTTACCTACACATTCTATGCAAAGTCAATATCACTCGACACATTTACAAGCCATTTTCCTCCATTGACGACATTACAATATTTGGTCATTTCCACATAAATGTGCTTTTTTTGTGTGGAATCCAAATGTATTTTTAGCATTTATCATATCTAGGTAGGGAATCTGAGTTGATCCATTAAAGGTTGAGGCCATTTCAAATCTACCTTTTCCTTATACTTTACACCAACTACAAAGTTTATAAGGGAAGGAATTTTTTTTACAACTTTTCATTCCTAACTATTCTAAGATTACTAAATATTTTACTCGAAGTTTGAAGAAAGGAGTTCCATTTATTTGGGATGATATTTTACACAAGGCATTTGATTCTTTGAAAAATGTGTTAATCCACACACCGTTGTTACATCCCCTGAATTATCATTGAGTTTATTTTTTATACAGTTAATTCCAACAATATCATTGCCATGGTGGTTATATAATAGGATGGTTCACATAGTGAATATGTGATTTACTATCTCAGTACAAACCTCACCACTTCTGAAATCAAATATTCACATGTGGAGAAATTGGCATTAGAAGCTATACAAGTTGTCCAATTTTTTTGTCACTATACTCTACCACACAAAACTACCATAATTTATGTATGCAACCCCATGAAACACATTCTTAGTCAACAAGTGCTATTAGGAAAATACTCCAAATGGATTTTTATTCTACGACAGTTTGATTTGGAATTCATCAAATCCAAATATAAGAAATCATTGGTATTTGTTGAATTGATTTGTGATCTTCCCTATGCTAAAAAAACAATTGTGGTAGAAGATTAATTCCTTGACAAATATCTTTTTCTGATCCCTGGTATGGAGATATCATTGTTTATATCCAAACCCAAAACTTTTAGATAGACTTATCATGCATTGGACATCATTGAATTTGTTACCAAGCTTTCCAATATATTATGTCGACGAGAACCTTATTGTCATGGTATCAACATTGTGTTTCATCGTTTTTTAACACATGAAGAAGCCAAAAAAATTATTAATGATTGCCATTCTAGAGCATGTGGTGGTCATATGTCCAGGTTGCTACTTCCAATTTTTTTTTGTGTGCTGGATATTTTTGGCCATCTCTCTTTAAATATTGTATTATCGTAGTCGAAAAATGTCATTTGTGTCAAATATATAAAACCATAAGATGTTCACACCTCTTGCTCCATTTTACCCTATAGTTATTGATGACCCTTTTTCTAAATGGGGCATTTACCTCATGACATGTAACCCTCACTCAGCTGAGTATCATGGGTTCATTACGTCATTGTGGATTATTTCACTAAATGGGATGAGGTGATGCCTACATTCGCCAATAATGGTACAAATGTATTTATTTTCATTCAATGGCATATTATTGCTAGATTAAGTGGGCCCCAAGCCATTGTCACTAATCATGGCTTTCATTTTCAAAACTATATGATTACCAAATTATATGCCAAGTTGGGTTTACATAATGAAAACTCAACACCTTACTATCCATAAACCAATGGTCAAGTAGAAGCAATGAACATAGTTCTAACAATGATGCTTCAATGAATGACAGGGATTCACAAAACAAATTGGCACCTTGTGTTTTTTTTTGCATTATGAGCATATTGAACCTCTATTAAAACAACTAATGATTTTATGCCTTTCTAACTAGTATATGGATTATAAGTCATTTTACCTATTGAATGCGAGATACCATCTTTGAAAATATCCATCAAAATACACCCTACTATTTTTGTCAAGGAATAATGTCTTTTGTATTTATCATGGCTAGATGAAACTCATTGTGATGTTGCTTTCACTAATGAGGCTCACAAGAAGCATGTTAATTATGATAAATATTTTAAATCTCAAATACTTGCTGGAAGTGACTTGGTTCTTCTATATGAACATGAACACGATAAGTTAGGATCTGGTAAGTTCAAGCCCAAGTGGCATGACCCTTATATCATAAAAATAGTATCAGAAAAAGGTGCCTACGAGTTAGTTGACTATGATGGAATTCCTTTAAGAGTGCCCAAATATAGGCTTTACCTTAAAAAACATTATTCTTAGAATCCTTCTACATCAGTGCTTTGTATATTGTTGTACCATATTTTTGGTGTGATGCATTTTTTCATTTTGAACATAGTTTCTATCCTTTGCTACTTGTCTTACATTGTGCTTGGTTTGGAGATGTTAGTGTTCCCTTTACTTAAATTGTCTTTTGTAATGGTGTTAGCCATAGTACTTAGAAGCATGCATCTATCGTATGGGACAATTATACACATATTGATGAGTTGGTGAGTTTATATGGTATATGTCTTGGTCCTATAATTAAAAATAACATGAAATATAGTGTAGTCATTGAACTATTATTTGATGTTGCTTCTCTTGGTATTTGTCATTTAGTTGTTCAAATTGATTCTCAAGTCATAGTGTTGTAATTGAAAAATGTTTATTTTGTTCGCAGTCCTACTCTTCTACGAGTATATTTAAGGATTCGTCTCTCAGAATGAGAATTTGACTATATCGAATATCAACACATTCAGATAAATATTAATACTTTAGGTGACAATCTAGCTAATTAAGTATTAGATAGACATTTGCAAAATTTGTAAATTCCAAACATTAACACATATCATAAGATAATAGCCAAAATAGAAATCATTTTTTGTTAATAGTTTTGCAAAAAGGTTTTTAGAAAATGTGTTAAGACAACAAAAAGGCCATTGCCTTTATATATCAATACATGATGATAAAACACAAATGCAATTGTAATATGTCTAAGGATTCATCTCTCGGAATGAGAATTTGACTATCTAGAATATCAACACATTTAGATAAATATTAATACTTTAGGTGACAATCTAGCTAAATAAGTATTAGATAGACATTTGCAAAATTTATAAATTCCAAACATTAACACATCATAAGATAATAGTGAAAATAGAAATCATTTTTGTTAATAGTTTTGAAAAAGGTTTTTACAAAATGTGTTGAGACAACAAAAGGCCCATTGCCTTTATATATCAATACATGATGATAAAACACAAATACAATTGTAATATGTTTAGTCATCCCTAGGCTCACAATGTTCTTGGTAGCAAGCTATTATCCAAGCCACTCACTGAAGAAAATGCTTCATCTGCTTTGACACCCCAACTGCATGGCGCTAGTGTAACAACCTTGGTCAAAATTCCATGTAATAAAATTAATAAAGGAAAAATAATAACCAAGGTCATAGGACACATATTCCAAGCTGAATGTTGGGAAAAAAATCCTATCAAGCGTTCATCTGGTTTATTATGGATAAAGGAAATTGGAAAAGGAAATGACAAAGGATTTGGAAAGGCATGAGGCATTAATTGGTATTTTATTTGTGAAAATAATGGAAATTAGATTAAAGGAAGGTGAAAGGTCACAGGTTGCATGTGAGGAGGAAAATGAAGCAAATAAAGGCCTCATTAATAAAAATGCTTATGAGGATCAATTGGTACCTTTTGCCAGTTCATTTTTGGAGCCATCTCTCTATTATTTCTACTCTCTCGTACTCTTGGACACAGAGTATTATTGGAGCACTCTAGCATTGGAGGAAAGAAGGCAATGGAGGGAAAATAAAAGTGAGGAAGGAAAGATCAAGCAAGGAAGAGCAGGATCAAGCAGCTACAATGGAATTACTTGTAGGTATCGATTTTCATGTATGATTTCCTTGCTAGTTTTGGCATGAATGGTACATGGATGTGTGTATTTGGTTCTCTTGTTATCATTGGCAAGAGTTTTGCAAGGTGTGACAATGATTTTCAACCTTGCCTTTCCATTTCTGGATAGCCATGGTGTGATGGGTTCTCTTTTATTTGGTTAAGCTGGATTACCGGATGGTTTCAAAAGTGAGTGAGGTGTTCTCTAAAGAAGAACATAATGCATAAGAATCCTTGGACCAGAGAAGGTGGGATTGCGGTAAATCCATATTTTGTGTACCTTGGTGGGCCTAGGAATCCTTGACTAATGAATGGTGGGATATACGATAAATCCTAGAGGTGTGTGCCCTCAATCAGGTCTAGTAATCCTTGACCAGTCAATGATAGGATATATTGTAAATACTAGATGGTGGAGTCTAGATTAGGCCTAGGAATACTCAACCGGTGAATGGTGGGATATAAAGTAAAGCCTAGAGACTAGGATATAGGAAAATTCCTCACGGTTTAGGTGGAGAAATCCAAAGGCATCCATGCTTGTTTAGGGCCTAGTGATCTGGTGGGAATTGTGGTAAAGCCTAAGGAAACCTGGTTGGTTTTGTTGTGACTCCCACATTCATACTTGGAATATGGAACAGGGGTGATTGGCTAAGAGAAATATTTAGTTCAACCCAATCTATGGTCAAGTGGTACGTGGAAGTCCCTGGATTGGTTTCCTTTTGCATATGATAATAAGAGATCTTTCCCTCTTGTGTTCTATGTGTAAATGTACTTGTTAATATGTGGTTTTTATGGTTGTGTTATCCTTGTTATTGTGTTGGTTACATGTTGGTTATAAGCATGGTTTATGATAGACTTTGGTTATGGATCTCATCATGTTTTGATTAGTAAATGAATGAATGATGAATGTGTTACCTAATAGATGTTATTACAACTATTATGAGAATGCACTAGACCTTCTTGGTGATTTTAAGATAAGTATCATACCTATGTTCAGATGTGTATTTATGACCTGTAGATTTCATGTTCATGATATGTTTGATAAAATGTACGTCATGGCTAGGCCTTGTTAGGTCAAGTTCTTATTTAAGATTTTTATGGAAGGCCTTGTTCTTATGTCATTCATGGTTCTAGAAAGTTTCATGAAGTTCTGGGCAGAGGTCTGGATCCTTACCTAAAAAGGTGGCTTAAATCCCATGTTAGCAGGCATAGAACTAGGTGAGAAAAACTGTAGTCACTCCCTTGTAGGAATCGTGCATGCGACTGGAGGGTTTCAGTTGAAACTAGGCAATGTTGTGCCAATGTCTTGGAGATCAGGGCACTAAAAAAATATGTTTAATTTTGGGTTTGGGCACTTGTAAGGGTGGTTTAGCCCTTGGGGGTCCTATAACACCTAATATGGGAGTCATTAAACATTTTGGTTTGTCGATTCTACTTCCTTAAGGTGATATATGAGGTTGAATCATATCATAGTAACTCTTCATCACATGTTTACCCTGATAAGCTGGTAACTTGGGTAAATGTGGGAGGAGGGTGTTACAGTTGATATCATCAAGGACATCATCTATCTGTATATCTGGTATACCCTAAGTAAGAACCTCAATTACCATTTCCAATTTGATAATTCATTGAGGCTATTGACCCCACATATGGATTGGTAACATTCCAGCTAGAAGAATCGGTCCAATATCTGCATGTCAAAATGGTTTTAATGTTAACACTACAAAAATAATTAAAATAAAAAAAATACATAATTTTTTTTTTAATTTCAAAAGTTATTTTTACTTGATGCATTCCATTGGACTCTCTCTAGAAGAGATAAATCTATATCTCCTTATAAATACATGCCTACATATAGAAAATCCGTAATTATGATTAGTTGGATCTGCAACCATCTAAAAAATGTGGGACCAAATGTGAAAGCACGACCACATCCATGGTGTACCATCAACTCAACCCATATTCTCATGCAAGGTACTCTTTGTGCAAGATCATCAACCTCTATCCCTTGTGGACTCATCATGGGCACCCTTTATAGAAAAAAGGACACCAAAACTGAGCCATAGTTGAATTGCTTCAGTCAACCTATCTTTCACTTAGTTAATTGATCCTTCATGTTTATTAAAATATCTTCACACTAGTTGAAAATTGTATGTGCCATTTAGTCCAATGTATATTGTATTTATGCTTTGGTAGCCAATTGCAAAGTTGCGCTTCTTGCAATGTGGGTTATGGTAAAAATATGGTTCTCAGTGGAAGAATGATTACATTCTTTATGATAATATTTCCACTAATTTTTCTTATTCCCATAGAACTGTACTATGAGATATACTCATCAGTAATTTCATCGCTACCACTTGAACTGGCTAGTGAAACTCAAGTTCCTCTTCTAGAGAGCCTAGTCAAAATATATATATCCTCCACACCAATAGTAATATGGACACCAACTACAAATAATTTCTCATGTGGATCTCACATCCTCACTAAATGTTCAATAACTACAATCTTTCATGCTTAGAATCAAGAAAAATTTCACCAAACGACATTCTTGAAGGAACAATAATGTGTTTGGATCATGTGATAACCTCGATTATTTTCTACGATGTATGCAAACATTTGAAAAAAAAAATGGGATGAGTCAAGGGACATAGATTCTGAAGGCTAAGGGGAGGTTACCTACTTTATATGTTGAGTTTCCTTACTTCATGAAAACATAAATTATTTATAAAAACAATTGAAGGTTGGTTGGTGTGTCGTAAATAGACAGTATCTCATGAATTTATTGAGCGGAAAAGAAGGAAGAGAAGCCATGCTACACTGGAAAAATTTATAAGGAATAAAGGACAAAAATTTAAAACAAATAATGGGCAAAATTTCATATCATAAGATATGTAAGACACCCACTAAAATAAGCTAAAAAAAATAAAGTAATTTGGGGGACAGATAGAGAGGTGGCACCATTGGAAGGGTTGGAAAGAGTGTGGTAGACAGAGGTAACTATTTGAAGGTTTCAAAAGGGTTTTGGGAGTAGTTATGAACTTGTTGAAGCCTCGAAAATTTCTGCAACATCATGGGAGAAAACCATTTGGTCGGGGACTTGAATACCATCCCCTTTCTGTTTGGATTAGTGGCTCTGATTAGATATAGTGGGACTAGTTTTCCAATCAAAATGTGATAGGATGGATAGGGTGTTTGATTGATAAAGCTAAGTGATAGATGGGGTTGTTTTCAATTAAAACAAACACACACACACACACACACACACATATGTAACATATCTATATGTATTCCCCTGGTATTTTACTTATATTTGTGCGATCTGAAATGATGATCCTTAGTACTTGATAATTAATATTAACGAGATACTAATAGACATGAAAAACCTTTGAAATAACTATTTTGATTAAATAGTTAATCAAAATAATTTATAGAACATATATCGCATCAAATATCGTTTTACCAATCGCTCATCAATGTATTAAAAAACAATAGTCCTAGTATGTTAAAAGATGGATGGATACAACATTGTATGTAAAAAGATACATGTGATAAACAGTATAATAAAAATGGTTGTTAGTTCATGAAAAATTAAATACACAAAGATAAAAGTACATGATGCATATCAGTCTGCTCATAAAATAAGTAGCTCCAGAACAATCTATCTTATTAAGATGGTTTGCAAAAGTACAAAAATGCAAGCTTCTCTAAGCCTTCTCCAAAAAAGTTCAAGACTCTGATCCAAGGATTCTAACAAGAGAAAATTTAAAGTAAAAAAGTGAAAGCAAATAAAAAGTTTCTTTATAAAATTCTAGACAATTTCTTAAGAGACATGAAAGGGTTTAAATAATAAAATATAAGCACAAAAATAGGCATTGCATGAAGTTTTGAGGAGGTTTAAACAAATATTTAAAAAAAGTGGCAGATTACAGAAAATACAAATGATTAAAATGACTAGTTCTAGCATGCAACAATATCTACTCTTTCATTTGTTGTCTAAGTTGATATATATCCATCATCGGCTTGACTTCAGGAGGTTGTTTCATCCTTGTGGATATCTGACCAGTGTACACTGTATCTGAAAGGGAAGGAAACATGTGCATGGATGAGTCAGCTAGGTAGCATAGTATTAGCCATTGACTATGTGGCTTTACCAGATACCTCTAATACACTTCCAAGTCTAGTTCTGTAAGTTATTTGATCACTTCTTATTTTTCTGTAGAAGTTTCTTTCCATTTTTCTTCTAAGTCTCCGATATTGAGAAGACTCCCAAGTGGGCATTCCTATATCAGATTGGAATTGGTGTAAATTATCATTGATGGACTCAATAATGTTGCTTGCAGTATCAGTTTCTCTTGTGACTACCCTTTTTGCATGTTTCAGTTGAATATCCCAATTAGTGAAGAGGTTATATTTGTGAGATTCCTCTATCTTGGGGAGATGTGCTATCCTTCCTTCTGGGGTTTCTTTCCATGAAATGTATCATGAAATTTTCCCATCAATCTCGTTAAAAGTGACCCTCATATCAGATACTCAATTCATCAGTGAATCTCTTTCCTTGCACATAGGATTGATGACTGATAGCCTATGATAAAATGTTTCATGTTGCTTTGATAACAAAGAATTTAGTTCAAATGATTCTTTGAAAAAAACTCAATTTTAGGATTATCTTTCAGTTGTTCTTCAGAGAATTGCAGTTGTTGTATCTGAACATCTTTGGTACTTGTCTTTTCTTGATACTGGAGTGTTAACTGATCAAAGCTATGTTATAGTTGTGCCATTTGGGCTTCCATTTGATGATTCACATTCTGCTTTTCTTTGGCCAACTGTTTTTCTAATTGATGTATCCTCTTATCTTTCTCTCTTATTAGTTGTTTGACCTCAACTACTTTATCAATAATGGTAGATGCATAAGCACCTACAAACCATGACAGTTTGGTCAAGTTATCTGAACGATCCATAGGAGTATCCTTCCAAACGACATCTATTGGCTCATTGTCGGGACTTGGCACTGAGGATTGTTCTATTTTCCTTTTCTTCCTTTATAGTTTTACCACAACCCGATTATTTGGACTGTAAAAGACATCAAGAGGAGGGATTTCCTCCACTCTAAGAACAATTTCTGTTGAGGGTAAGGCTGGGATGATTTCAATCTCTTTAATGGAAACAAATTTGTTAGTAGCTCTATCAATAAGTGATCTCTATTCTGTATTCTGGGTGTGTTAAGTATTTTCTCTATTTCAACATTTTCATCCCCTTGATTTCCTATGAGTTGTTGATCAAACTATTGCCATGCCTCATCCAGTTAGTTTTTCAAGGGGGTCTCCTCTATGTGTATTTTAGTGGAAACATCTTCCACTCCTTTCTCTGTTGAGGGATTTTCAAATTCCCCTGAATGTCCTTTTCAAGACTCTTTTTTGGGAATTTATGTGAACTTTTCTCTGAGTCATGCTTTGAATTGTGTTCTGAGTCATGTTGAGAGGCTTGTTCTTAACTTTGGATTGATCTCTGCTCTAAATTTTGTTCAGAACTCTATTATGATTGCTCTTAGAAATTGTGATTAGAATCGTGTTATGAGACCTTCTCTGAAATCATGCTCAGAATCGTGTTCTGAGCCTTTTTATGAGCTATCACTTGGTGTTTGTTCCTTTTGAGTACTTTTCTTAGGTATTTCTAATAGGTCCAAAGGGACCTTCAGTTAACTTTTCCTCCTATACTGGTGGTAACGGGCCAAATCTAGTGGATTGAGTCTCAAAGTAGCCAGATGCCAGACTTGTGAAAATAGCTCGACTGACTCAAATAGATCATCAAAATCATCCTCCTCACTGAAGTAGTGAAGTCATGTGCAACTTTGTTGGGGTCATACTTCCTGGTAGGAATGGTAGTGAGATTCAAACATAAAATGTGTTCGATTTCAAGCACAATGTGCCTAAAATCTTACAATGCATAGACACCACATCGAAGGGGAAAAGAAGGCCAAAGGGGTTTTTTGGTTTCTTTCAAGGTTTTGGTTATCACATCCCCTACAGTCTGGTATGCAATTTCCTTGCCAAGAAGCTTATCTGATACATATCTAGGGAGGACATGAGGGGGTGCTATGCTTCCAAAAATCCAAACATAAGTAAACATCTCTTCCCCAAACCACCTACTTACTGAAAAAATATCAATCTTGGCCTCATTAGATAACCTTGGGGCCTTCTTGTCAAAAACTGCTTGGTGGATGGGTAAGATGATTCCTTGGCAGATTTTGTAGAAATGGGCTTGGTAATTGGACTCCCATAGAGTTTTGTGATATATGTGAATGGGGGTGTTATAGACATTTTTGGGAATTTCAACCCCAATAAAAAATGTCCATAAACTGAGGGCTCTTAAGTCCCTAAAAGTGTTGCTTCACTGCCTAAAGGAACAAGGTCAACTGATTACATCATCTCCCAGAAGTTCTCCACTGAAAACTGCTCATTAATGGTCAAAACTGGACCATACTGAAAGCTCAATGCAGGGGGTGCGATGCATATCACCTTCCCAATGTACA
>APFE030549503.1:1879-22263 GCA_000404065.3 Pinus taeda | reverse complement strand
GTCCGTCTAGGAAAAGGTCACCTCGGGGAGAAGAATACTTTATATTATTCATTGACGACTATTCAAGGATGGTCTGGATAGGACTTATGAAGCACAAAGATGAAGCCTTCGAAAAATTGAAATCCTTCAAAGATTTGGTTGAAAACGAATTAGATCACAAAATTAAATGCCTCAGGTCTGATAGAGAAAAGTTCACACACTTTCATGCAGAGAAAAGTTCACGTACTTTCATGCAGAGAAAAGTTCATGCACTTTCATGCAGAGAAAAGTGCACACACATGGAAAATCCTATGGTTGGTTCATGGTATTAGTTCGACAGTTTTTGACCCTATGGTTTTGGTCTGTGGTATTGCATCCAAAAGAATTGAACCCAAGTATTGGGTCCATGGTATTGTTTTTCAATGGTTTTGGTCCATGGTTTTGAGTGAGGCCTAGTGTATAAAAAGGAAAGGAGATCATTTGGCTAATCACAAGTGTTGAAAATATTAAGAAGAGCAAGATCTGGATTTCTGATAATCAGTTGGTGAGACATAGTTGAATCTGAATCAAGGAGAAACTAGAGCATTATAAGTCAGATCTACTAAAGAAAGCAGCAACGGTGCAGTGCGGAGGTGCGCAGGCTCGTCACGACAGAAGTGTGGATATCTGCAGGTTTCCTTCAATGAAGTTGCAGACCTTTCTTGAAATATATTTTAGTTGTCTTTTATCTATTTCTGCAGAGATATGGGTTTAAATTGGTGTCTGGTTACTGGTGTTATTTTCTCGTTACTGCATTTTGAGAAGTTATTTGTTTAAAGGATATTGGGTGATGCACATGTACATGATGTTTTGGATCCAGTTTGAAAATTGATGAAACGTGGTCCCTAGAAGGAAAGAGAAGGTAGTAGCCTTCTGTAGGTCATCACCTACGTACTAGTATTTCAGCTAGTACAAGAGCTAAGGGGGTTGTAGCTCCCTTCCAGAAGAAGCTGGAAAATGAGAGCAGATTGTAGCTCTTTGCAGGTTGCAGCCTACATACTGGTAAAATGACTGCACCAGTACAAAATCATTGTAAGAAGAAGTTTATATTTGAAAGAAGTTAGAGACATATTACAGCAGGTGGTTTTCACCCACATTGGGTTTCCACCTTACATCTTGTGTTCCTTGGTTTGACTTTCTATTTTGTGTTCCTGCTCATTATCCTATGGTTCTCACATATTGATTAATGACAAACATCTGAAGAATAAATTAAATTATAAGTTTGGAAGGTATATGCAAGTTTCAATTGTCAGATCTGAAAATATTTGTATAAATTGATAAGAGTTTGATAATACTGATTCACCCACCCCCCCCCCCCCCCCCCTCTCTAGTATTATTCAACATTTACAAGTAGGAGCAAAGTTCAGAAGTTGTATCCCTTGTCAGATGTTTGCTCGTATGCAAAAACTAGCAGCTCTCTCACTCATCCCAACATTGGTCTCAACACATTTTCTCCAATGCGAATTAGATTTTATTGGAGAGATTCATCCCACTTCAAGCAATCATCATAGATGGATCCTCACTGCAACAAACTAATTTACTAAATGGGTGGAAGTAGTTCCAATAAGAAATGCTACTGATGCAGTAGTGATCAAATTCATTGAAGAAAACGTTTTATCCAAGTTTGGTTTTCCACAACAGATTGTTACTGACAATTCCATAGCATTCTCCAGAGTTAAAACGATTGAGTTTTGCTCGAAATATCACATTTTTCTACACCATTCAACTCCTTATTATCCTCAAGGCAATGGTCTCTCAGAATCATCTAATAAAAATCTGGTAAAGGTTATCAAGAAAACTTTAGCAAATCATAAAAAGAGTTGGGACATTCATCTAATTTATGTAGTCCGGGCTAACAGGATTACTCCAAAGAGATCTAATGGAAAATCTCCTTTTCGGTTAGTTTATGGGAAAGTTGCAATTTTCCCTACTAACTTGGCTTTACCTGTTTTAAATTTTATGCAGGAATCAATTGATGAACCTGATGATTTTTCTAGGAGGATAAATGAAATCATTGAACTAAATGAGAACAGAGATGAAGCCCAATATTAATTGAAAAAATATCAGAATAAAATGAAGAGCCTGTTTGATAGAAGAGCCAAAGAATGGGATTTCAAGGAGGGAGATTTGGTTCTAATATGGAATTCCAGAAAAGAAGACAAAGGAAAACATGGAAAGTTTGACAACCTATGGTTTGGACCTCTAAGTATTTCTGAAGTAAAAGGAAACAACACTTTTCTATTGCAAAATCTAGAGGGACAATATTCCACATTTCTTATTAATGGAAGATTTCTGAAACATTATATTCATTATTGAGAAGTTTGAAATAGATTTTACTACCATCAATGTAATAAGTCTGGTTTTATTTACCTTTCCAACTGTTAGTATGATTTTTTACAGCAAAGATTCCAGATCCCGGGGAGAAGGCACATGGATCTATAAGTTCTCTAAATTCTACAAGAGAAAGAAGTTCCCAGTTGGAGCCGATGTTGTAACATTTTTGTTTTTGATAAGTTAGTCATTAGTTGAAAAAAATAAAAATTCCATTGAAAAATGAGAGTTTAGGATATGGACCAAAAATAAAATTGAAAATAAAAAATGTTAGGATTTATTATCATTTCAGATCCATATCATAAAAATGATAGGGTAGTTGCTCTAAAAAAGGAATACAAATGACAAAATGTTAGATAAGCAATAAAAAGAAGAATATTTGCTTTAGAAAATAAAAATTCAGGCTTCTAGTTCAAACGCGCCTTTGAAAATTGTTCTTTAGTTTAAATAATGCTTAAACTCCTCAGTGAGGGTTTAATTATTGTGATAAACTTGATCACCTTGTTAATAGTCAATAACGCATGATTTTGTCATATGAACGGAAGTGACAAAATATTAATTTAGCGCCAAATAACAGTCAGGCACTTCTCAACAGATACAATTCACTCTGCCTGGATCAACGGTGGAGGAAGCATTTCGGCCCCCCTTCAACCATTTCCCGATAATGCGACCAAGGGAAGGGGGCTCTGAAAATTAGTTTTAATGGTTGCCCTCTTTTGCTACGTGTCACTCTCGTAGCATTTCAGGCCTCCAAAGCACAAAACTAGAAACTAACTCACCGCCCACCCAACATCTTGTAGGCGGTTTCCTCCTTTCCAACCGTTGACCTTGCTCTCACACCATATTACCAACCTGTTATCCCATTCTCCATACGAAAGCTGCCACGTCATAAATCCTATTTCCCACCCACTCGTAAACCGCCACATCACAAAGTCATTGCACCATACACTCCTATCTCGTTGCCAGCCTCATTTAACCATTTACCCTCCCGTTAAACATTAATCCTGCTTCGTTGTAATAAATTTCCTATGGTTAGCTTTTAAATGGAAAATTAAGCCTAATTTCACTTATAAATACCCTATGGCTCTACTCTTTACCACTTTTCTCCTTCCATCCTATCCCTGAAAGCCTTATTTGCTCTGTGTATATTTTCCCCTATCATCCGTCTTTCAGTTAAAATAGTTTCTAATTTCCCCCTTGCAGAAAGATGCCTCCTGAAGCTAAAACGCAGAAAATTGTCGAAGAAGGGAATCCATATACAACCTTAGTTGACTTGGATCACCATCCCCTTGTAGACTCCCTCTTCAAAGTCACAAACTGTGAATGTGAATTTGATTTCCACGAATTCCATTTGAGGCTAAAGAAAAAATATATTGATAAAGAAGATCCCATTCATTTCTAGGAGACACTATTACCCTTGTTCTCCTTTCCCAAAACTCATCATTTCCCTGATTTGATCACTTGGTGTCAAGCCATGTATGATCCTATGTAAAGAATAGTGATGACTCAAGATGGAAAAATATTGATCACCGTTACTGCTCAGAGTATAAACCAAATGCTAATGATACCTTCATCTAACTCCCTCAGTTATTTCTCACTAGCAGTTCTCATGGACCTTTACAATAAACTCTCTTCCCACAGAGAGTCCTTATATTTGAACTTTTTCTACGAGAAGATGCTAAATTACCCAAGAGCAACCCACCTTATTCATCTTCTATGTTGCTTGAAGCCACTAGACATATCATCTCCCTGCTATCATACCTCCTAGGTTATGAAAATGATCAACTTGTTGATGAATCCATCCTTGGATTCTTTTCCATTTTTAGTAAGGAATATCAACCTGCTTTCATGTATAGTTATAACTAGTTCTTGGTTGATAATATACATGAGCAATTTTTTAATTTTACCACAAAAGGAGTGTTCAGATATAGCTCAGTCATAATCTATTTGATTTTGTTTAAGCAAGGAGATTCATTGCACATTCATATTAACAGGAAAGATGAGAAAGGAGTGAATCAATCAATGATTCACTGGACAGACTTAGTTAAGACAACATCATCAAAGTCTACATTCTCTTAATTTATAGATTATTTTCTACATCCAATTCTTCAATTACTCAATAACCAGGCAGAGCCCATAATTGGAGAAGAAATTAAGAAAACATTGCACTTATCTGAACAGACCAAGACTGGTGACTAGTATTTGTACCAGAACTACACTGAAATTAGGATATATGGTAGTGAGTTAGCTCCATACAAACTGCCTAAGTATGTGCCAATGAGGATATTCTCACTGGAATACATCAGGAAAATGATAAATATGGACGAATTCCATTCTGTCTCAAGTAAGAAAAAGTCACAGTTCAAACTCAAAGCCAAGGTAGAGACATTCATTTGTAATACTAGGTCTGCAGGTATAGAGGCAGACAAATTATTAAAGAGCATGAATCTCTAGCCAAGCTTCACCTGGTCTTATTATCCTTTTGGTATCATTTCAGCCCTGAGATTTGAGTTGAAGGAAACACCTTACAACCATACTCCTAGGCCAGAATTGGAGAAGTTTATGAACCAAGAGCAGTGGTTTGAAGGGACTCTCTTAGAAGCAAATGAACATGTTATAATAACTCCAAAAAAAATACTCCAGTCACTTAGAGTACTCAACACAAAAGATCCAGAGAGGAAACTCAACTAGCTACAGAATCAATTAAAGAGTATTTTATACTACAAATGAAATTGATCACTAGATTGTCAATATCATCAAGGAGAAAGCCACCAGAAATAATTGATCTTAGATATTTAGAAGATGTTTCATCAGCAGGGATCACTAATCCCAAACCTCCTTCTTCTTCTTCAACTCCTCCTTCAGCTGAACCTGTGGATATTATTCATTCAACTGAGATCACCTCAACAAAAGATACTAATATCTTCTCAACATTTCTAGAGATTAAACATAAGAATGAAAATCTTAAGTCACAAATGTATAGTCAATTTTGGAAACAGACATCCACCTCTCATCACAAAATTCTCTTTTCCTTCAATAGTGAAACAGGAAAAATGCAAATGGCATTTTTGCAAGCTCAAATTCCATTTCCCAAATCCACAACAGATTACAAGAATACCATATTTTCATTTGATGTAAACTAGATACATCCTATTGATCAAATTGATTTGCATAGGTAATCAAGTGAAATGTTATTTTCAACATTGATTACAACTGCCATGTCTCTTTCCAAGCTCAAAACTACCTTTTCAAATGTGCAGTCACAACTTAAGATTGGAAAATTTTCATCTTTAGCTAAAGATAACAAGTTAAAACCATTTGAAGACATTATTGTTAAAATTGGATATGATCCCCAAGACTATAAAGCAATTGAAGAAATACTCAAGAAGAAGAATATAGAGATAACATCTTTGAAGCAAGAGTTGGAACTGCCTTCAACTGAAGATCCACAAACCAAAGAGATGGAAGAAAATGAACAGCATGGGGAGGAGATGTTGAAGCTCGTTATTGATCAAAACATAGAAATCAAGAAAATGGAAGAGCAAATTGAAAAATTTCTCAAGGAAAAAGAGGCAACACAACTTGTTGAGACCTTAGTAACAACAATTCCCATAGCAAGTATAGAGTCGAGCTCATCTCCTACTAACATTGCTTCATCTTCAGCAACAGTTGAAACAACAAGGTTATCACAGGAGTTACAGGCATGAAAACAACAAAAAGAAAAGTTACTCTACAAGTTCCAAGCCCTGGAGTCATACAAGGTAAAGAACGATACCTTGTATGTAGAGGAAATGCAAAAGTAACGCGAGTTAGAACTCAATGTTAAACAATTATAGAGTAAGACTCTAATGGAAAACACTTTGGCTTAGGCCAAAGAGGACATCTGGTTAGATATTAGCCACTCTAGAATAGAAGTATGGCCATCCATGCAAATTATTTTTGAGCAGCAAGAATTGATTACTAGATGCAAGACAAAAATAGATAATCAGAGGAAAGCATTGGGCATAAAACCCAAAGAAGCAGTAGGGATGATCAAAGTACTAATAACACTAGGAAACTGTTACAAGAGATAAATATTCCAAATAGGACAGCTACTATTTTGGATATTAAGAAAGTCCTAATGAAGAAGAATCTACTCACTCAACTGAAAACAAAGTGTTAAGCTTTAAACATTGTAGCCATAAGGTTTCATTCTAAATTCATCATATTGAATAAGAAATGTTTACTAGAGTTAGTGTCATCAAATGATCAGCTAGTAAAGTTGGATGATTATTGTGAAAGATTATATACTATTGCAGCAAACAATAGTCAATTTGTAGGGATAAAAAGACAGATTACTGGCAAAGAGTTTTTGGAAGATTTGAGCCCTGACCTCACAATCAAATATGAAGTTGGACATCTTTTTCTCACCAAACCCAATTTTGAAATATATACCGAAGTTGATGATATATTTAGAAGAATGGTAAATCTGGAGGTACCAAGTGAGAAGAGGTGGGATCAATTGTGTGAAACAATTGATTAACTTTCCATCCCAACAAGAAGACAACACAACAGTTTTTGAAGGAGCAATCATCGACAACTTGCTACCTAATAGAGACACACCATTCAGCAATTTTCGTTTCCTATTTTCTTTCAGGCTATTTTTGTAATTAGTTTAGGATATTTTGTTTACTATCCAAGCTAGTATAAATAACTCTCTTCTACGAGTTATTAAAGGAGGTACCTTTCCATAAGAAATTTTGTAAAGCATTGATGTACAAGCTTTTTCTAGATCACTATTAATAAAGGAAAGGATTCTGAATTTGATATCATACTATCTAATTTTATTTTGTAAGTCTTTCATGTGTTACATTCATTCTATTAATTCTCCATATGTTTAATTTTTACAGAGATATCAGGTGAGAATAAATGTGCTACAATTATTCTTAAAATTCCTTCTGAAGTTATTATTATAAAGAGATTGACATATTGGACCGTCTTATGTAATTTAAGCATATTTTGTTTAACTTTTGAATGTTGGTTAAAGGTTTTCCCACTTATGATGATTTATCTTTCTATCTGAAATTTAAAGTAATCATATCTCCTTACTATTCTTTCTGCACATCTTATCAATCTAAATCACTGTGTGAAGTTAAATAACAACCCTTTGGTTATTTATTAGTACTATCTAAAAGGGTTAAATACACCATTCTTATAATTTGTTTTATGTATTGGTCCTCCATAAAAACTAGAACCCAAAACCCCAAAACAAATATGTTAGATGCTCTGGCATGATCAATTGACCATTATCATCT
This sequence comes from Pinus taeda, assembly GCA_000404065.3. NCBI lineage: Eukaryota > Viridiplantae > Streptophyta > Pinopsida > Pinales > Pinaceae > Pinus > Pinus taeda. The sequence goes on along the minus strand of APFE030549503.1, from coordinate 14,620 downwards.
TAGAGGTACAACAACAGGGTTCATCGAAAGTATGCAGCATGGGTAGTCCTTAGATTAGGAATTAAATTTTTCATCCAAGGAGTGCTCCCACTTGAAATTTGAGTAAAACAGTAAGGAAATAAATCAAAAATTCAAGTTGAAAAAATTGTTTTTTTCTATTTTCCCTCTAAACTTTGATGAAGTAATATAGTCTTCTTTTATTATTTCCATTATTATTTTATAATATTCCCGAGGAAGCCCATTTTTTTTAGACCCAAAAATTTGTTTAATGGACTTCTTAAGGCTACCCCCCATGTCAAGGATTGGTGGGAAACTTACTATTAATAGAGGGCCTCATAGGAATTTGCAATATTTTCAGTGGCACCCATTTGGGACTCTTGTAGGGATGTCGTTAAGGAACAAAATTACCCTGTTGCGAGCCACAACGACTAGTACATGAGATGGCCCACACTACAGCATGAAACTAATCAAGAAAAGCTAAGTTCACAAATATTTTTTATACCTTACACACCAAATTGGGTATTAAAGACTATGAGCAACATCTAGGGCTCAAGTACCATGGTTGTTTGCACAAATACATCTAGAAAAAAATTTAGTTCCTATGGAAAAGATTTAAACAAAAGTAGTGAGACTTTAGATCTGTGAATCCTTCACAGCAAAAGTAGGACAAGGGTGTCCCAAAATCACAGAAAAGAGGATAGAACCATGGTGGACTACCCTAGGACAACCCATCTAAGTCACAAACAAAAAATGGTAATGGGAAGACGAAGAAAGACATAGGAACATGGTGTGAGTTCCATAATATCCCCTCTCATTAAACTAATAAATGTTGCAAAAGACATTCATTAGTGGTTGAGCTAAAAGGCTCAGAGTTAGACATATGTTCTAACTCTGAACCAAACCTAGACAAGGGGAAACATATCATTGATGCACAACCTATTGCCACTGTTGCTACCACCAAGGTTCAGTAAAGTGAACCTGAAGATCCACAAGAATCTAAGTGGCTCTTTCACTCATAAATGTGGGTGAAGGGTGCCCCCTTATGTTTTATTGTTGATAGCGAGAGTCAAAATAACCTCATCTTAGCAAAGGTCATTAAGTGGTTGGACCTGCCAACAACACCTCATCTTCAGATATACACCATCAGGTCACTCCACTAAGGGTTAAATCTTAGTGTTAACTAACAATGCAACCTACTCAATAACATCAAGCCTCTTAAGGACAATGTATTGTGTGATGTTGTTCCCCTTGAAGTTTGTGGTGTTATGCTAGGCCAACCATTCATATGGAAGTGTCAGGTTGTATATAAGTCTAAACCTCATAGTGTTATTATTAATTTGGGAAGGAAACTATACATGATACCAGAGATAGTCCTGCCTACTTCCATTTGTTTGATATATTATAAGAAATGAAATAAGGTCATATCCTAGAATGGGAAGTTTGTCTTCTTCCATATTCACTCTCAAAGTAAGGAGAAGATTGTGGCCACATCCATGGACTTCACACAAGGCTCCTCGACAGAGAAGAGGCAAGTGGATAAGGTCGTTGAAGAATAAAATGACATCTTCTCCTCACCCACTAGGATACATCTGCACTGTTAGGTGAAGAATTAAACTGATCTAAACCCCGATGCACCTCAACCTACGGGCCAATAGACTAACATTGTCTTCTAGAAAATGAGGAAATCAAGAAATAGATCTAAGAGTTGTTCCAAAATGGGTACATCTGACCAAGTTCCTCACCATGTGTAAGCCAAATTGTACTCAAGAAGAAGAAATATGGGGCATGATGAATTGGAATTGATTATCATACCTTGAAGAAAATCATAGTCAGGAACCGGTACCCAATTCCCCATATTGACAAGATTCTTGACCAGCTCAAGGGAGCCAAGTACCTCATTAAGATTTATTTGAATTTTAGCTACCAACAAGAAACAATATGATATGGATTTATGTAGGAATTAAATTATATACATATTTAAACAAAAACATGGAGCTATAGTGAAATTTGAACTTCAATTAATTAATAGAAATACTAAAAATAGATTACATGCAAAATGGAAATAAACTGGCTTGGGTGACGGTAGCTTAATCCTGAGAAGAGATTTCATGACTACATGACTCTGAACTATGTTACAATGAGGCTTTGAGGCCTTTTTATCATACAAAATAAATGTGAAACTCTAACCCAAGGAGATGAAGCTCCAGAGGTTTTGGGCCTCGTTGGGATAAGTTATACCACCAACTTCTCGAGGTTGTATATTTGGCATACGATATTCATTTGGTATTTTTTCTAACCTCTCCATGAGGAGACAAAAGAAGAATCTACGATTCACTTTTTGACACTTTTTTGGTTTATCCATTTTCTGAGAAAATGTCTTTTTGGACCTCAAAACAACTTCAAAAGTTTAGGACCCGAAAACTATGAAAAATAGAAAATTGTGCTACAATTAAGGAAACTGAAAGAAACATGTTATGGGTCCAATTGGAATAGTTGGGTTGTAATGAATATCCACCTTGATCAATCCTCCCCCTTAGGAAGAAATGGTTCCCATTGTGTTGAGTACCTCCATGAGATGGGGAAACTTCTGTTGAGCCACTTGCCTTAGTAAGGCACATGCCCTCGTGCAGGAGCACATGAACTTAGACAACTCAATACAATCATATCATTCTTTTATTAGTGTTCTTGATATGTGTTTCCATGATCTGATTAATTTTGGTCTATTCAATGCAATATGAGTTGATATTTGTTCGTGTCAGCTGCTCAAAAATGTTTGATGTGTCCAAAAATGGTGGAAAGTGTGGACGAAGGTGGTCCACATTAAATACGAGGTGCAATCCAAGGAATGGGGGGATACCAAGCTTGAAATCGTTATCTCCTGTAAGCTTGGTGATGGTGTTAAGCCCATAGCAAAGTGGGTGAACCTTTCGATGGGCTTCACCAAGGTGTTGTTTCCACAATTGTAACCAAACTTTGTCACCCACCTGAAACTTATGTGGCACCCGATGTTGATCATGTCGTTGTTTGTCCTTGGTATTAGATTTGTCCGATATGTCGTGAACTTGTTGCCAGATGTCCTGAATGCACTCAATAAAGCTGGTGGCTTTATCAACTTCAAACTAAACATGGGAAAATTCATCCTATGTAGTTGCAAAAGGCAGTGCAACATCAAGGGGACATAATGGTCAAAATCCTAGGTCCACTTGAAAGGGGTTGTGGCCAGTTGAGCTATGGGGATCTTTGTTATAGCTATGTTGCACATAGGGAAGACTTCCAACCCATGTTTGTGGGTGCTTAGAGTTGTACATGCATAGTATGTGCACAATCATCCTGTTGACGACCTCTGTCTGGACATCATATTGGGGATGGAATGTAGTTGACATGGTGAGCTTGGTGTCTAAAAATGACCAGAGGCTTGATGAAAATGTGCTTAGGAACCTACTATCCTGATCTGGTATAATGGTCCACGGGACCCCAAAATGTACCCATAATCGTTCAAATAAGAGTTTGGCAGTGGCTTCTACTATGATACTCTTCTTTCAAGCAACCAATATGATCATCCTGGAAAATGTGTCAATGACCAAACATACACAATTGTTACCATGCTTGGTAGAAGGAAGGCTAGACATATAGTCCATGGTGATGGATTCCTAGGGCCAACAAGGAGTAGGTAGAGGAGTACACATACCTTGCTTCTTAATAGTTGGTTTGGTGATGGAATAGACAGTATAGGATCTGATATATTTTCCAACATTTTTTCAGAGATTTGGCCAGTAAAAATAATTTTTTAGAACTACCACTATCTTTTCTACTCCAAATTGTCTCGCGACCTGACTGTAATGCACCTCCCAAATAACCTTCACACTCTCACTTGCAAGAACACAGAGATGTCCCAGGTGGCATAATAGTGCATCTTGGAGGCTGAAGTCCAGAACTTGTTTTCCCCCTATCAGCATTAGGTATGTGGTGGAAACTTCTGGATCATTGTTGTAAAGTTACAGCCATCCAGAAGTATCATGCCCACAAGAGTAAAGGGCAGTGGTTAGTGTCACAACTGGTGATCGACTGAGGCAATCTGAAGCATTATTGGTGTTTCCATTCTTTTACTTTATGTTCAGATGAAATGTTTGTAGATATGTGTACCACTTCTAGTGGAAGTCATTCTGCAACTTCCCTTATGTCTGTATAAACTAAAGAGGCCAATGATCTGTGTGGATGATCATCTCCTTCCCTAGAATGTAATGTTTCCCTTATTGAAAAACTTGCATGATGGAGTACATCTCTTTATCATAGGTGGGGTATTTACGAATTATATCTAAGTGTCTCACTATGATAGGCCACTAGATGCCCTTGTTGGGTGAGGACATTTGTACCAATGGCGTAATTGGAGGCATCTGTCTTAATTTCAAATGGTTGTTGCAGGTTTGGTAATGTGAATACTAGTATAGAGAAAAGGTCATGATTCAGCTCAATGAATTCCTTCTATTGGGACTTAGACTAGAAAATATTTTCTTTTTATCTTCCCTTAGTAACTTGAGTCAAAGGCCAAGTAATATTACAAAATCCCAACATGAACCTTTGATAAACATTGGCAAGGCCTAAAAAGATGTGAAAATTTGTTAGAGTGGTAGGGGTTGGTCAATCTTGAATGACTTGGATATTAGATGGATCCACATGCACACCTTTCTCATCAATGACGTAACCTAGATATTGGACCTAGTTCATTCGAAAGGTGCATATCTCCAAGTTGGCACATAGTTTTTGTTGATGTAGGGTTTGAAGGACTTGCTAAATGTGTCCAAGTTCTCTTCCCATCTCTTGTTGAATATGAGTATGTCGTCCAAACATACAACCACGAACAAGGTGGTGAAGGGCTGTAATATGTCATGCATCAGCCTCATGAAAAATGCAGGGGAGTTTGTCAGCACAAAAGGCATGACCAACCACTCAAAATGGCCCTCCTTGGATTTGAAGGCAATATTCTATACATTTGTGGGTTTTATTAGAACCTAGTGATAGCTAGACTTCAAATCAATCTTGTTGAAGTACTTGGCCCCATTGAGTTGGCCAATAAGGTCATCAATCTGTACGATTGGTTACCTATTCCTAATAGTGATTTTATTTAGTACCCAATAATCAATGGAGGGTCTTCAGATCCCATCCTTCTTCTGCACAAGTACAATTGGGCTCCCAAAAGGTGAGGAACTTGGTCAAATGTGCCCTTTTTGTAGCAACTCCTAGATTTTTTTCTTGATTTCTTGTTTTTCCAGAAGAGAGTGATAGTATATCGGCCCATTGGGTAGAGGTTCTTCGAGAGTCATATTGATCAAATGCTTAACCTGATAGTGCAAAGGTACCCCTGTGGGTTAGGAGAAGATATCCCTATATTCTTCCATGGCCTTGCCAACTTTCTTGTGCTACATGGAGGTACCCTTCCCCAGGGCTATGTATGTGGCCACAATCTTCCCCTTACTTTGAAAGGGAATCAGAAAGAAAACAAATTTCCCGGTCTTGGAGATCATATTACTACATTTCTTAACAAACATCAAATAAATGGTGGTATGCAGGGCTACCTCTATATCCTGTATAGTTTACTGCCCAAAGTAATAATAACAATGTGAGGCCTAGACTCATACGCACCATGATGCTTCCACAGGTATAGTTGGCCTAATAATATATCACAAATTTCAAAGGGAGAAACATTCCACAATACCTCATTCATGTAGGGCTTGATGTTGTAGGGAAGGAGATACTCTTGGTTGATTTAGATATCTTGCCCTTGGTGGAGCCATCTGATGGTGTACAACTGCGGGTGTGGTGTTGTCCATTGGCCCAACCGCTTCATGACCTCAACTAAGATGAGGTTCTTTTAGATCTTATCCAAATTTTTGAAGGAATAAAATGAAATATAGATATAAATAGGAACACAAAGATATATTTAAAATATAACTTCAATTCATTAATAACAAATTACTAAAACGTTTTACATGCAAAATGGAAATAAACTAGCTCAAATGATGGTAGCTTATCTCTAAGAAGAAAAGTGGCAGCTACATGTCTTCTAAACTGTGTTACAATGAACAAAAAAGACCTTTTTATCATTAAGAAACATTGGGAAACCATAAACATCCAAAAATCTAACCTTAGGAACCAAAGCATCCAAAGTTTGTGGGCCTCATTGGGGTTACTTGGAACATCAACTTTCCGGGGTCATAACTTAGCATACGATATCTGTTTGTCTATCATAATATCTTGTTTCAAAGATCTCTAATAGGAGATAGAAGAAAGATATATGAATTGATGTTGTACGTTTTTGTCTCTTCGTTTTCCCAAAACATATTTGAGGCCATCAAAATCGCTCTCGAAGTTTAGGACCTGAAAAAACTGCCAAAAATTATAAGTTGTGTTATAATTAAGCAAACTAAAAAAACAATGGTCATGGTCCAAGTTGAATAGGCAGGTGGCCACCAATATCCACCTGGATCAAGCTCTTGTTGTCGAAAATGAACTACATCATAGAGCCCTTCACCCACATCTATGAGTGGAGGAGACGCTCCCCCTCCTCTGGATCTTCGGGCTCAATCTTCTGGACCTTTGTGGTTGCAAGGGTGGCATTAAGCTCTACATCAATAATCTACTTCCCCTTGTTGATCCCCTTGTCGATTTCTGACTCAGAGTCAGAACATGCATTTGACTCTGAATCTTTTTCCTCGGCCACCAACGATTGCTTGATGCGACACTCATTTGTGTTGTGAGTTGGGCTCTTATGGAACTCACAACATTTTATTGTGTCTTCGAGGGGTTATCTTGGGTCATCCTACCTTGGATTTGTCCTTTTTTCAATCTTGACAACATACCGGTATGAAACACCAAGTGAGGAGATGCTCAAGAACTCCATATTTTTCTGGATATACTTGTGTAGATATTCGTGTTACTTGAGTAATAGGTGCCACTCAAAATTCTTGATACCAACTTTGTGTGAAGGTTATGAAAATTATTTTTGAACTTTGACATGTCTTGGTCCCTTACCTATCGCAATGGTGTCCATTCTATATACTTATCTTCATAGCTCTTGACAGGGTAATATTGTTCCTTGATGGCATCTTAGAAATAATTCCAAGTGAATGTGGCTACAAATAGTGAGGATTCCTTCTCGTCCCTCTGCTCACTATAGGTTTCCCACCATTCCTTGATGTGGGGGGCAACTTTGAGAATTTCAAAATTAATATTTTCCCTATTGGAAAATTTATGGACCAAAAAATATCCTTCCAATAGATCTAACCATTTATCTATGATGTTATGAAACCAACTCACAAAAAGATAGAAAAGATAGATCAATGACTTGGAAATCAGCCTCTTCGAGGGGGCAACCTCCTTTACATTACACAAATGAAAAATTCTTGGATGATACAAATGAAAAAAAAACTCTGTGATTGGTTGCAATATCTCGCTTACTATGCATGCATTCCTCATTTGGATTCTCTATAGAATGAACATATCATGGGGGTAAAAGTAAAGCATCCTATACTACTAAGTTAATGGATTCCATGCAATTTCATGCTTGAACAAGATAGATGCCAATGGAATATGCGTGATTTCAAATTTGAAATAGACTTTGACCAATTTAATGAGGTTGTGATTCTTTAAACATGTTTTTGTCAAATTTGAGTGGGGTTTTGACTAGTTTAGTCTGTTATGTAAAATTTAATAGGTATCATATGTTTAATGCAGGTACAAATATAGGCCAAACTGCGGTATAAAAGCTTTAAAATTTACCAGAAATATGCATAAATTGGACAATAAACTTTTCAATTACCGATTTATCACATATTTGGCCTATCTCTGCACTAGTAAACAGATTATTCAGCAACAAAGATCTCAATAAACAAAATTCTTGGACACAAATAAATCTCAACAAACAAATCTAATATCTGAATCTAAAAACAATTTTGAACTTGACAATGAATTTACTCGAAAAAATTAAGGTTTGGTTTGAGGTTTGATTAGTTTTTATTTTTTAATTTGACCAATTTATTAAGTTTTTGTTTACCCTCCACTCGTCTCCTTCACCACCGCGTGTAAAGAAAACCCTTGGGTGTAAACTTGGCCAACGGCCCAACCCTGTTGGTAAACTCTCGGTCCTCAGATTAAAAGTAGAAACACAATTTCCTCTCGGCCCTCACTACGTCACAAATGTAAGGTTTAAACCCTCTTCACTGGTTATTGGCCTAATTCAATTGATTAAACCCTCAATGGTTCTCAAGTTAATTTCAAAATTCAAGTTACCATGGTATGTTCTGTCTCGCGGAAATTTTCAGAAAAAAAAAAAATGATCCTCCATGTTCAATACCTGTATTGTTAGAGTATGTATCTGCCTCTTGGAAGCCTTGTTGTCCTTTGGGGACAATTTTGGAGATGCAGTTCCCGGTATTGACGATCGAGGCAAAGAAGTATCGGCCTAACAGCTGTGCGGCGGGCTCAGGGTTTCCAGCTCGTTCTCTGCTACTGTGTGAGATTAATCCTGCCTGTGGGTAGTTGGTGTAGGTAAGTTCATCCATAGAAACTGCCGGGAAAACAGCAAAACAGGTAATCGTGCAGAAAAGCATTTAATTTCCCACACCATGGAGAAACTTAGCGTTATTCGGAGAGTATTGATGTTCCTGCCCCCGCGCATGTGTTCAAATACTCGCCTTAGTACAACGTTTGAAGGGCAAAGTTTCCGTCCCATTCCAGCCAACCGGCAGGATCGATCGTATCGGGTTAGGATAACCATATTTGCAACGCGCGTGGAGATTTATCGAACAGAATTGCAAAAACCCGAAACCGGAAAACCCGGTGTGTGCAGCAAGTAAGAGGCCGGCGGTGCGTGGAGCAGACCAGAACTGGAAAACTTGACGCGAAAAACTCTCGACGGAGCATGAAGAAGAAGGAAAGTCATACCAAAACTCAAAAGCCCGCTCGGTCTTCTGCGGTTACCAGTTGCGGTTCTGTTCACGAACGGGAAGGGTTTACTACCGACAGCACCGTGATCCAGGGAACGAAGTTAACTGTAACCCACGGATTAAGCTAACGCGCTTTATCGCCTGATGACGAGCTCTTGTGATTTGGGCGTAGTGGGTTCTTCTAAAAGACGTAACAAGGTTTGAATTCCGCCTTCTTTGGCAATCAACTGACGCATTTTCTCATCTTGGGAAGCCATTGCATGCAGGCACTCTATTGCATTTTCTTGCCCAGATGGCATACCAGAAGAAACTAGATTGAGCAGAACAGTAATTGCCGCTTCTTCCGCCATCGTTTTCCCTATCTCTTCCACAGCGGCCACATTCCTTAGCGCCCCTGCAGCCATGGCCCGTGCAGCCAGGGTTCCCGATTTGCAAATATGAATCAGAACTGAAACCCCACCCTAAGCCACAATTCCCCAAGCATTTTTTGCATTGCTTGTTAGCCCTCCAATGGCCGCCGCAACCTTTTCTTTACGCAACGAGCTCCCTGATTCCAGGAGCCGAACCAATGGACCTAAAGCGCCCTCCACAACAAGGATATGCTTGCACCCATCGGTCAAAGAAAGAACAGACGCATCCATGTATTTTGTGTGAATTTTGAACGGATCCGTATCTGGAAAATGGGGTTTCAATAGGAAGTTTTAAGAATATGAAGTTTACTTCTTTTATTTTTTTTTAAGTAAGTTATTAGATTTATATTTTTTCCCAAAACAATATCTGAATCTTTGAATTGTATTTTTGAATTTATAAATGGATTTATCTCCAACAATCTGTTAAATTTGAATCAAATTTAAAGAAATTGGAAAAAAAACTGGAAAAATCCCAAATCTTACCGTGTTTAATCTATGGTTTTCTTTATTTTTATGCGGATTTTGATAGGTTTTGATTCAAACTACTGGTGTGGACCTCCGCAACAACAGTCATAACAATTAGTGCCGGTCAATCATGGAGTCCTTCACCTACTAAAAATTCTTTGTTTTCTTAAGCCTTTGGAAGGATTATAGGGTTGATGTCCCTTCCGACTGAGCGGTGTAATGAAAGTTTGATTCTGTCCAGTAAGGGCAGATCCAATAATCACCTCCAGCTTTTCACAAGATAAGCGATCTCAGGGTTTCCTGTTTGAAAGCTATGTGCGTGTATATGTAATCTTTTATAATACTTTATATTCCTTTTAATATTATTGCAGGGAATGAAGGTAGCGTGGTATTTTTGAAGAGTCTGGTCATCTCTTCCATAACTTCTGTTTTACAAAAAGAATGGTGCATTTGCAAAACGGACATATTTAACTCACAGTGAAAAGGATTCAGAGCTCACTCGTTCTTTGTCTATATCTTGTCTTTTAAACTTTGCATATGCCACATTTTTATGAATACAGTAACAAATTGAGAGGAGTCTATTCTTAGGAGTCTAAGGGGTCACAATATAACCAAAGCCAACCTAACAATAATAATATAAGGGCATAAAAATAACAATAGTGGGCTTTTATGGGACACAATAATAGCAACATGGGAACAATAGGGGCACAACAATAACAATAAGCGATACAGTGACAATAGTAATGGGGGAATCACTAGTATTATAGGGACCTAACATGCCCCTCTCCTTAAAAAAAGTGTTATCCTCAATGCTTAAGTAGTTCTGGATGCTTATGTATAAAATTATCATCCTCGCATGTGTAATCTTCAACGGGTAAGTTCTTCCACTTGATGAGATACTCATAAATTGATCAATTTCGTAGTTGTTGATTTCTTGTTTCTTTTACTGCTTCATATTCCAATGTGATTTTTCCTTCCTCATCAAGTTCTAGCAATATTGTTTGAACTAGGAGTTTGTCACCTATAACCTTCTTTAAGCATGAAACATCGAAAACTAAGTGCACTCGGGAAGTTGCAGGAAGCTCCAATTTGTTTGCCATAATACCTATCTTTTGCAACACCTTGTATGGACCATAATACTTTGGTGATAATTATTATCCTTCTTAGCTTGCTTGAGGGACATTTTTTTATATGATTGTAGCCATAGGAATACCCAATCACCTACATCAAAACTTCCTTCACTGCAATGTTGATTTTTCTATTATTTCATTCTATTCTGCGCCAACGTGAGGTTATCCTTTAAGAGTTGGAGAACTTGTTGTTGATGCTCGATGTGATCTTCCATTGCATGCACCTTAGAATTTTCTCTTAAATATGATGTGATGGATGGTGGATGATATACATGAAGTTCCATAAATGGGGTCATTTTGTTGCAGTATGGAAGGAAGTGTTATACCACCATTCAGCCAGAGGCAACCATTTGACCCATTGTGTCTGTTTATCATATACAAAGCAACAAAGATATCCTTCTAAACATTTGTTTATTATCTCAGTTTTCCCATTAGATTGAGGATGATAAGATGAGCTATGAGCTAACTGAGTACCAAGAGAAGAAAATAATTCTCTCCAAAAAATTCTAGTGAAAATGGGATCCCTATCACTTACAATAATCTTTGGGTTTCCATGTAGCTTTTAAATTGTTTCCATAAATGCAGTAGAAAATATACTTGCTTTAAATGGATGAGATAATGCACAAAAGTGTGCATACTTGGTAAGTCTGTCAACTACCACCATGATAACACTCTTTCCTTCGGACCTAGGTAAACTTGTTTTAAAACCCATTGAAACCTCCTCCCACTGTTGGCTTGGAATGGATAAATTTTGTAATAGATCCGGGGTCTTAATTGTTTCAAATTTATTTTGTTGGAAAAACATTCTGCCACAAACTTTTGAATATCCGATTTAAGGCCATCCCAAAAAAATTCCTTCTTAACCCTGTGGTAAGTTTTTAGAAAGTCTAAGTGCCCTCCTAAGGGAAAGGTGTGCAATTCCCTAAGAATCTTTTGTTTGAGTTGGGAATTCGTACATAGGTATAATCGATCTTTGTACCATAACGAATCATTTTTCCAGCTAAATGTATCAAATGTACTGGGATATTTTTGTAACTTTTGAATGCGTTCCCACACTTCTTCATCATTATTCCATTCATCCCTTGCTTCGCTTATCCAAAATCGTTGGATAATATAGATGGAACAAAGAAATGCTTCCACATCCTCATCCTTTCTTGAGATTGCATCTGCCACAACATTTTTCTTCCCTTTTTTGTAGATGATTTCAAAGTCATAACCCAAGATCTTTGTGACCCATTTTTGCTACTCTTCTAAAGATAATCTTTGTTCTAAAAAGTACTTAAGACTATCATGATCTGTTTTTACCTTGAAGTGTCTTCCCATTAGGTAGGGTCGCCATTTCTTAAGTGCATGTAGTATTGCCAACATTTCCTTCTCATAAATAGCTTTGTGTAAATACTTTCCTTCTATTGGACGAGTTTCGAAAGAAATGGGTCTTTCTTCTTGCATTAAAACAACACCAATTCCATTTCCTGAGGCATCACATTCCACAATAAAGGTTTTTGTGAAGTTTGGTGTAGCTAAGACCTGTGCTTGGCACATTGCCTCTTTAAGATGTTCAAAGGCCTTTGTTGCTTCCAGAGTCCATGAAAATGCATCTTTCTTCAATAATGTTGTTAGAGGTGCTGCTATTCTTCCATTATTCTTAACAAACTTGCGATAATACCCTGTCAACCCAAGAAATCCTCGCAGGTGCTTTATGGATGTGGGGATTTTCCATTCCTTAATGGCTTTAATTTTGCTAGGGTCTACCTTAACTCCTTCATGAGATACAATATGACCTAGATATTCCAC
>APFE030549487.1:147138-183944 GCA_000404065.3 Pinus taeda | reverse complement strand
CTCTTTGGATAAGTTCAGCAGTTGTATTTGTACAAGGCCCCACATCATGTCCAAGGATTTGTGCAAGGTGATACTTCAACCTATACACCCCCCCGCGTATCTCCTTTCCACACAACTTGCAAGTCAAGTTTTGTCTATCATTCGGAGTTTTAGGCTCACCATAATCCCAGAAAGGATCCAATTTCCTTGGCATGTTTGTTTTTTAACTTTGAAGTTGCAAACCTATGGGAAAAATTAATAAGGATTAGGAAATCTGAATTTAGGATTACAATTTAGCATTTGCCATTTACAAAATTACAAGTTACAAATTTCTAGAATCCAAAGTTCCAAACCCAAGTTACCCAACCAAATGGCAAGCAAATGCCAAAAACAATGAAAAAACATAAACAATGTTTAAAAAAAATGAAAACAAAAAAAAAAATTGGTTCCCATAGCCATACGAAGTTACCCATCCCAAATCAATGAAAAAATACAAAAAATTCTTTAAAAACAATGAAAACAAAAAAAAAATGGTGCCCATATGAAGTTTCTCAACCAAAAACAATTAAAAACATAGAAAAACAATGTTTTAAAACAATGAAAACAAAAAAAATTTAACCTACATACCGTTTCTACGGTGAAATCGGCGATCTCCTCTTGAAATAGTCCTCTAACCACTTCGATTCGGCAAGAGAACCCTCCTAGCTGCTCTCCTAGCTCTTCTCCTCTTCCGCACGCGCCTGATTGTCTGAATGAGCAAGGAAAAATGTAAATTTTCATTATAAAATCGCGCTGCCCGCTGGTCCCGCGCTTTTTTCGAAAAAAGCGCCAAAAAAAATTACCTGCACTTTTTTCCTATAAAACGCGCGTTTTATGTGGCTTGGGGAAAAAAGCGCGATTAAAACGCGCTTTTCACAACACTGATAGAAACACAATTCAGGAATGATATTATGAATATAATTTCCCCTTTGGAGGAATTCTGGACCATATACTCCTGGTGCCCCTTGCTTCGTATTTGTGTGTGTTTGCTGATGCCCATATGAGTGCCATCACAATAGCACAATGCAAAAGAAATATCCTTTGTGGATAGAAATTTCCATCATTAAAGATTTACATAGGGGGCTGGATGGAATATACTGTCAAAACTGTGGGCAAAATCTTGGTGTTATAGTCAACAAAAGTTGGAGCAAACAAGGTGCATGCTAGAGTTTGTATCGAGCTTGACATGTCAAATCCTCTTCTTCCTTGTATCATCTTAAAATGGAAATTGAAGCCTCATGTTGCAGTGCACTAGAATTGTTTTGAATTATGCCTGAAATGCAGATCAAAAGAGCACTAAATTAAACACTACCATCTTATTAAACAACCAAGTTCAATACGTCAACAAGGGCCTCCATTAAAACAGGAAAATGCAACGAGGAATGAAAACATGAAGCTTACAGGACCAAAAGGGAACATGAATGGCAAGTGAACAGTGAAAAGAAATGTAGGAACAATCCAAAAAAAATGCTGTACAACGCTGAAATTAACTCCTTCCCATTATTTCACTGTAAGGACATTCATTACTGCAGAAAGAAACGACTCTCTTAGCCCCAAGCCCTACCATCATGAAGGGATATTGAATAAGGATCTAAGAGTGATGATTATAATTGTCTTCATCCTATCTGGGTAGATGATGAAAACTTCAGGATGTGGATGCAATGCATATCCCAAGGCACACTTATAATCTTCTGTAGTTCCTTTGCACACTGCATTCATGGACCTAAAAAACAAATATCTTAAACACAAAGTTTAAATCGTTTTCTTGGGAAGTGAGAGGTGCTTGGCACAATAGAAAGAAATACTTAGTAGGCAAGGGAGTATTTAGTCGGTAAGTTTCTTAGAATGGTGAAGCAAACATGATGATGTTGTAGGAAGTTGGAAATCATGATTGTAAGATCAAATCATTTATGGAATTTGTTTCTAAGGGTAGCCTACTATTCACGAGGGAAAGGGAGTGTTGTGTTGAAAGTTTCCTTGTGGATTGCTCAGGAGTGAATCCAAACAACATATATGCATGGGTCACCTTTTTAATCAATCGGGTAGTTTTCTCTACTTACTGTAAGCTCCTGATGATTAAAGAGGGGAGCTTCTTTTTCATAAATCGTTGGCCTTTTGGCTCCCTACTGATTGGGCTATTAAGAGATTTTAAGAGTTGAATGGTGACAAAGAGGGTGTGTGCTTGGTTTGATCACGAATGATGAGCAAGAAGTTTGGGAGGGATGTAAAAGCTTGCTCCAAATAGAGGATTTGAAGTTCAGGCAAAAAGCTAGAATGTCTGCATGGTTCAATCTTGGTCTTGTGATAGAAATGATTAGGATCATATTCAAGCCAAGCTAGATAGGGTATTTGGTTATACTGCTGCATTTCACTTCTATAGCAGCATTGCAATGGTGATATATGTCAAAGATTTAAAAGATGTACGTTCTAATGCCACCTGGTCTGATTGGGTTCAAAGCATTGGCTATAATACCATAACTAAACCTTCAAGTTCGCGCTTAGACCTGTCAGTGTCTAACACTAATGGCTGAGTTGTGTCATTTGCAATCGTCTTGATGTATACTGCTTCGAATTCCTCAGGTGGTCAATCTTTGACTTCTGTTGGTTCGAATGCAAATTTGGATCGAGCTATACTTATTTCTTAGCTTCAGCATGGCTTGTCAAAGTTTTTAATGGCAATGCTACTGTTCGAACTTGGTTCTAGCTGACTTATCAAATTGGATCAACAACAATTCAAGAATTAAATATATTCATTCAACATAGAATGTCAATTATCAATTTGCAAACAATATACCCAAAGATATAGAATTTGCATTTTGTACGGCAAAATGCAAATGACACAGAAATCTTGCAAGGACTGCAATGAACAGTATATTATTGCTCAGCCTCTCGGGCTCATTGGAATCTATTTTAATGAGTACATGGCCCGATTTCAACCATTCAAGTATTTGTTTCTTGATAAAGTAGTTAATTTTTTTATTAGTGTTTCAAGGAAACATTCCCACAGAGAAAGCCATTTTTTTATTAGTGTTTCAAGGAAACAATCCCACAGAGAAAGCCAACGATGCTTCTCTACAATCGCGGATGGCCTCTGTAGTAAATATGTCAGTGTAGAGTGGTATGCTCCCTCTCTGTGACGTAGCAGTAGACTTTTATTTTTTACCTCCTCTACTACTGAACCCGTCAACCTTTATCAAAGGAATTGGACCTGGGTTTGTAATAGGACAACATGGTATTTAAACCGACCAGGCAAACTCTAGGGCTATTTTGTGATAAACTTATGCACAGACTATAAACTCAATTTATTGAATTGGAAAATTTAAGCATTGTACTTGTCCCTGGACAATGGACTTGCACCAAATTGCTTCGATTTTTCCTTGAGAATTGTGGTTTTGTAATAAGCCGATGACCATTTTTTTCCATATATTGCTTATTTATTGTTCACTTGCTTCGAGTTTTCGACTTGGCCGACTTTTAAAATCAACTTCGAGTGTTTATATTTCATCATTTTGGGCCAATCCTCCTTAATGCTGAATATAAAGCCGTCGTATCTGACTCAGCGCTTGACCATTACAAAGCCTTAAAGATTAGACAAATTTGACTTAACATTGTTTTTTGGACATTTTGAATGCCGACGGATTTGATTGAATCCTAATTCTGACTATGATGGCCGTTATCATTATTCTTCTGGCTGAGTTTGGTGTGGGACAGGGGACATTCATATTGCCCCTCTTCTTGTCGTCTATTCTGGCATGAATCTGGGGAAATCTGGTTGTGACAATCATTGCAACCAAAATTTGCAGTCTCATGCTCTTTAACTGGCAATCTTAGAGTATAATGGGGTCTTTGAATCGACCTAGATTGTTGGAATTGCAGTTTGAACGATAAATTTTGTGATTTCAGCAATCCAATGTTTGCCAAATTCTGGAGATCGTTGAAAACAGAGTGAGTGATATAAGTGCCACTGATAGTATGCTGTATAAGTTAAGTGATGATTTGGGAGAATTGTATTGATCCATTTCATGGATCTGGTGAGCTTTTGAAATAAACTGTGAGTTAAACTTTGTGATTTCAGCAATCCCAGGTTTGCCAAATTCTGGAGATCGTTGAAAACAGAGTGATATAAAGTGCCACTTATAGTATGTTGTTGATTTTCACGAAGTTTTGAAACGAAGTAATGATTTGGGAATTGTGTTGATCCATTTCATGGATCTGGTGAGCTTTTGAAATAAACTGTGAGTTGCTAGAGTCTGGTTTTTTTAATATATAATATATTGGTTTCCTCTTGCCAGGATGTGTAGATTTTGCATTTCACAGATACCATTAGCATTATCTAATTTGGTTATTTTTGGTTAAACAGTGGCAAGTGGGGGATATTTATTCTGCCAAATTTGTTCTCATGCATCCATAAGTGTGAGCATAGACACTCGCATTTCACTTGGTAAGACTTGAACCTTGGTGAGAGTCATCTGAACTATCTGTGGTCACAAACTCAAGAAGTTATCAATGATAATTTTGGGATCTTTTTGCACTCTTTTTGTCCATTTTCACGTATAGTTTTTATTGTCAAGTTGTCTATGATCTCCAAAGATGACTACAGGCTTAACCTTTGGCTTAAGAAGTTGAGACCCAGGGGCATCTAAGCCATCAAAATCAGCTGTGGATCACACCCGGCCTGGGCCACACTAGCCCTTAACATGATTGGATTTTTTCCCACAGAGTTTTGAACCGGTGACCTTCACATCATGGAGTGACTTAACAGTACAAAACATCACCGTCTATTTTACACCCCATGGGCTATTTTATTTTATTTTATTTTATTTTTATTTAACAAGAAGGAAGACCTATAATTTAGTGTATAGGTTTTTCTCGTAGAAATGGAGACCTACCAGCCTAGATCCATCTTAACTCTGGATCTATCAAGTGCCGAGAGGTATCAAATCGCTCAATGTGTAAAACTCTTTTTTGAGTGCAAAAATTGAGGAAAAGTTTGCACCTCAAGAGATTTGATCCCTCTTAGCGCTTGATAGATTCAGAGTTAATATGGATCTAGGCTGATTTAATTTCTATAAATAAAGTGTAAAATTAAAATGATATAATTTTCATATTTGAATATACTTTATGGAGAAAATTATTATAGTAATTTTTAAAAGATTACCCACCAAAACACAAAAGAATAGTTACAAATTTTGATTTTTCACCCAACGACACCAAATGATACATTTACCTAGAGCCTTTTCCCCTTTAAATAGCCTATATTCCATATGCATACTTGGGGTCAATACCATTACTTTGGGTCAATACTATGGGTTCTCATAAACTTGGAGCTCAAAAACCACCAGTAACTTGAGTCAAGTTTATCTAAACTACCCAACAAAATTTAATAAAAAATTATATAAGTTCGTATAAATTCAAAAGTGAATTGATATGAAATTAATAAAAATTCATATAAATTTAAAAGTGATATATAACATTATATTACATAACTTAGAATTTTTATTTTTATTATTTTAATTTGACCAAGTCAACATTAATTACATTACACATTACAAAATGTTTTACAACATTGCTGCCATATTGGGTCCTAAACCACCCAACAAAATTTAATAAAAAATTATATAAATTCAGAAGTGAATTGATATGAAATTAATAAAAATTCATATAACTTCAAAGTGATATATAACATTATATTACATAACTTAGAATTTTTCTTTTTATTATTTTAATTTGACCAAGTCAACATTACATTACATTACACATTACAAAATGTTTTACAACATTGCTGCCATATTGGGTTGTTGAGCGTTAATTGACGCAATAATTTAGTGTATAGTTTTTTTCCCCAAAAAGGGCGCCCTATAATTTAGTATATCAATGAAGAGAAAATGTGACAAGGATTTTCTTTCATTTTTATTTTCTAAATTTGACATTAATTTCATTATATAGAACACACATATCCTATGTTTTGATATTTCTACCTTCATGCAGATTTTTGCAATATAGGTAGATTATTATTGTTAGGATAAAAAGGTTTCATAGAACTATGCATTGTAGGAAAAATGACCTTTTTTCACTTTGGTTGAATTTTTATGGAAATAATTTGACATTTTTGGGCATATTGGGAGTCTATGGAAGGGTACTATTGCAGGATTAAATATAACTTTGGCCAAAGATTTTATCCAAAAGAGGTTTTTAATCTAAAAATACCACTCACTAAGACTCTAGTGAAGATATTGAGCCTTGTCCAAATTAAAATGTTCAAGCATAAGCTAACCTTACTCTTGAAGAATTTGATGAAGAAAAATAAGCTTTGGCCATTGAACTTGCAGTTGGAGTAGCAAAGAACCCTCTATATAGTTTAGTTTTTCTTGAGGAGATGGGAATGACATGAGATCAAAATGTTTTACAACCAATATTGCTTCTAGTGGAACTTTCCAATTGTTCTTTATTAGAAACAATGAAAAGTCAAAATAATGAAACTTTTCAATTGTTCTTTATCAGAAACAATGAAAGGTCAGAAGTACATAGGATTGTAGGTAGGTGTTTTAACATTGGCAACAATAATTTATTTTACTGGTCAATATTGTTTATTGTTGTTCCTGTGGTTAGCCTTGAATATAAAGTCCTTAATTATGATGAATTGATGGAAGAATTTTTTAAAGTGAACAATAAAATTGTTTTCTTCGACTATATTGGATGAGTTAAAAGCATTATGGGAGAATGTTGGTGGTAGAAATGTGTTAGAAGTGTTCAATGAATGGGAAAGGAAAGGCGCCATTAAAATTCCTAGTGTTTTGTAAATGTGGAACAATGTTTAATAAATTAATTGATTCATTTACTTATGTTAAAGATGCTACACTATTATGTAACATGTTGGATGAGTTCACCTAAACCTTAGAAATAAGCATGGAGTTTGGATGAATGGATGGATGGGAAAGGAAGGGCACTATTAAATTTCTGTGTATGAGGAACAATGTTTAATAAATTCATTGATTCATCTATCTATGTTAAAGATGCTACATTATTATGTAACGTATTGAATGAGTTCACCTTAGAAAGAGGCATGGAGCATGCTATCCAAGTCATGATAAATAATGTTGCAATTGGAAAAATTCCAATGGGGAGGCAATCCACAATAGTTTGGACTTCATTTGAAACCCATTATATTGATTTGATTTGGATGAGTTCACCTTGGATAAGGTTGTGAAGCATGCTGTCCAAGTCAAAAAATATGGATGAGTTCACCTTGGATAAGGCTGTGGAGCATGTTGTCCAAATCAACAAATATATGAGTTCACCTTGGATAACGCTGTGGAGCATGTTGTCCAATTCAAAAATTATGGATGAGTTCACCTTGGCTAAGGTTGTGGAGCTCAAAAAATATTGATGAGTTCACCTTGGATAAGGATGTGTATATGTGACAATTAAAAAAATGTCAATGGAGAGAACACACATGATTTTGGACTCCATGCATAATGCATCACACTTATTTGATATGGGAAGGCAATGGGAAAAAATACTTTGTTAGAGAGTTGGTCGAGGAGGCTAACAACATCATTAAAATCATTTATAACTATGCCCAAATGCTTCACATCATGAGGAAAAAAATAGAGTTGGTGCACCATGTCATCATTGATTTTGCTACCAACATCATTTCTTTCAATCCATTTTCAATTGTTAGTAGGAGTTGCAAAGGATGTTTGTTTTTGTGGAGTGGCATACTAAATGCAACACAAATTTGAATGTAAGAGTAACACTTCACTTGTTTACAAAGTTTTCTCTTGGGATTCTCGACAAGTGATTGGTGCATTGAGGGAACATTTGATAAAAGTTATTCAATTGGCTAATATTGGTAAGTCGACAGTGGGTTCTTTGTATGAGCCCATGGATAGATTTAAAGACGTTGTTTGCACATTTAACAAGGTGAGTAAATCTCAAGCACATAATGATTTGGGATTTAATTGATGGTGGATGCAACAACATGCTCCATTACCTCCACCACACAATATGTGGCTTCCTTGGCTTCATTATTTCCAATTTGTGCAACCTAGCACCTCATGATTTGGGATTAAATTGATGATGGATGCAACAACATGCTACATTACATGCATCACACAACATGGGACTTCCTCAACCCCACTATTGTCAACTCATGTAACGTTAAATTTGACGATGAGGTTATGACTAGATTCTTTATTTGTTTCTAAAAGACGATCCTAGATTCAAAAAGCACATCAATCCAGACATGTTGAGATAGAATTGCATAAGAGCTTTGTAAATTAGTTTCACTATAAAATGTTAATGGATAAAGGGAATACCATTCTTTTTTGTAACTTCATATTAGTATTACCTCAAAATGTCAAAGTATCAAGTTACATATATCAGATATTCAATGTGTATACTGAGTTCACTGTAGGTAATCTTAATTTGCCACAAGGGAAACTAGATTTATTGACCACATACAGAGGAGAAAATATGACCAAAATAAAATAAAATATTGTATAAAAGACATCTTAACAACTTTTGAAATGTAAGTAAGAGTGCTACGAAAATGCATAACAAAAAGCCATAAACTCGAAGAAGTCAGGAGAGCTGGATCTTGGGCACTAGATCCAGGAGGAGCTGGAGGCTTAATGTTGCACTAGAGATGACTCTCCAGATGGGCAATCCTAGCATCCAATTTCTCCAGACGCAAACACTGGAAACACTGGGCACACATGATATCATTCAAAGTAGAGATAATGTCATTTTGCTCATCATGTTTCTCCTTCAAGACCTTGCCTAGGAGTGTTTCCATCTTCCAATGTAAGGTAATGGAGTTGAGGCACTGTTTTTGTCTCCCCTTAGTGTGACCAGGGTCAAGAACCTAGTGGGATACCTCCTCAAGGATTTCAGAGTTTGAGAAAGCTTGACGACCATCGGTTGTGAGAATCTCGAAATGGAAAATCTCATCTCAAATATTAGGGGGGTAGCTAAATGGTAGATCGCTGCAACCTCTTGAGGATGAGACTAGGCTCGTGTTTTGCCTTGGGGGCCTTGGCCTCCTCCCCCTGGGCAACTGTGCATGCGTTGTTGAGGCATGGTGCATAGGGAAAGGTAACAACAATTACTGAGCGCAAGAGTCAATGTACTAGAGAAGGAGATGGAATGGCAAAAACATGGGATATCAAGAATAGGTTTGATGCGAGGGCCGAGGGGGTGCTTGGTCAAATTGTACCAACACCAGAGGTCAGAATGGGAAGATAGTGTGGTAGATGAAATTACTCACATAGGGTAGGATTTCTAATAGTCGTTGCCACACCACAGACTAGAGTGCCAATTACGAAACCAAAATATAATAGACTAGATAGAAACCATCAAACACAAAACTAAAAGAAATGCCACCATAATCGAGAAGAACAAGAAGTACCCTAAAGGAAATCTCTCATGTTGCCAAAATCTGCAATTGTCTGACGAGCTCTAAATGGGGAAGTGATCACAACAACTGCACCCCCTCAGCGTTGAACATTCCCCATAGGTCATAGGTCATAGCTCTAAATGGGGATATGTCATAGGTCAAGGAACAAATGACCTTGGTGAGTTATTTGATTGTGAATTATTATGGTCAACATTAACAATCCATTGTAGGGGCGTTAGAGAAATTTTGATGTCTAAAATGGGCTTCCCAAGGAAAACAATAAAATAATAGTTAAAATAATAAAATAAGAGATATAAATTTCAAAAGGAAAGCAATAAAAATTAGCACATATATGAGAAGTATATATGTTGGATGCTTATAGGTGAAATTTTAATTCTACATTTAAGTTGATTATCATATTTTCAACTTATTTCCTTATAAGATTACTCAAATTTCACATGTAGGCACTCATTGAAGCATGATAATATTACACTTGTAGGTATCCAATGCCTATGGTTTTAATATATGTGCTAAGAGTGGAAACGAGAGAGGGTCCATTGAGAAAGATTATTTTAATCCCTTTAATTCCTTGTATTAATTGAATAGAAGTTTCATAGAGCATGGGCACATGTTCCTATACATGGCACGTAATTTTGTGATACACATGTTCTCATGCAAGAAGGCATATAATACATGAACTCGACTTTCAAAATTTCATTTTTGGACCATTCATTCTCTTCTATCCGCTTTGCCACTCAACACATCTTCCATCAACTTTTACCCAACTACCTAAGATGTGTCGATGGATTTGTAGTGAACTAAACCATTTCATGTCTATTATGAAATAACCTTCAAGATATAGAAATTCCTTGTAGATTCAAACTGCTAATTGTAATTTACTAAAATAATAGACTTGAATCTACTCTACTCATCAGCGGAAACAATTAAACGATTCCTATACACTTGAAAAAGACGTTGCTTAGGAATTCCTCATTGTTGAGCTGGAACCCGGATGCCCTCATGCTCTATGCCCCTGGTCCCCCAAAGCTCGTCTCCTTTTGAAATATGATTTGAAATTGTTACGGGGTTTTGACCCTCCAGGGTATGTTGTCGAGATGAAATCACGTTGACGTTAACTAAGCCACATGTTGCCCTATAATTGGTCCAACTGTCATCCATATATGGGCCTTTTGGTACTTGAAAACTTGAAAACTGCTTGCCATGTGTCCACTTCTCAGTGGGTGGTTGCTGGCATCACCTTTTCCCAATGAAATCCTGCCACCTGTTCGTTCGGAGGAGAGAGAGAAGGGCCCCCAAACCTGGTCATGTGGGAAATTTCTGTGTAAATGGTTCAATCTCAGTGCCCTCGAAAATACATTTAACCAAAGCTTACAGGGTTCTAGGGTTGTGGGGTCTAGGCCTCCATTTTTTTACAGAGTTTCGTTAGTAGATGACCTCGAATTTGACAGTTGATAGATCCTTGGTCCCTGGTCCTCGAAGCCTTTTGAAATTTATTTTCCAATGAGTTACAGGGTTTCGGGGTCGCAAGGTCTCCAAGATTTCGACTTTTATGGGACCAACTTTGACTTCCCTTATTTTGATACGGGAGGCCATTTTAAGACTCCTTTATACCGTTGGAAAGCTATTCCAGATCCAATATGGTATTTCAACTCATCCACTGGTATGAAAATGGCTCCAAACTCTACTATGCTTTGCACCTCAACCTCTTAGTAATATGAAACTAAAGAGAGCATAAGAGGAGGGTATAACATCGACTCCAACTGGGGATAATGTCTTGTTGGCAAGGCACTAATACCCTGTAGACTAGTAGCCTTTTGTTGGGCATGGAGTAATATAGATATATACAAAACTGAAAATGAAACAAACACTCCGGTATTTACAATGGCTCATCGACATTTACAATGGAAATGGATCCTTGACTTTAGTACTGAAAGTAGTGCTTGAGGTACTGTCTATTGACAAGCATCTCAAACACTTCACCTTCCAAGTTTTCCAGCAGGAATGTGTTTTTACCTTTGGATTCAACTACTTCGAATGGCCCAAACCACCAAGGATCAAATTTTCCATGCTTGCCTTTGTCTTCTCTCCTGACATCCCATCTAAGCACAAGGTCTCCTGACTAGAAAATTCTGTCTTGGAATTTTTTTCAAACAGGGCCTTCATCTTATCCTAATATTTGAGTAGATTCTGAGTCACCTGTTCTTTGTTCTCTTGCAATTCAACCAACTAGTTATCCTTCTGTTTAATGGATTGGGCTCCTCCCTTGCATCCTGAATTAACTTATACATTGGCATAACTAATTGACTAGGGAACAATGCAACAATACCATATACTAATTCAAATGGTGATTTCCTAGTGGATCTCTTTGTCGTGTCTCTGTTTTCCCAAAGAGCAAGTTTAAGCTGGGAGTCCCAGTTTTTCGTATTCTCTGCAATGGTTTTATTTAAAATTCTCACCAAAGTCTTATTTGATGACTTGATCAACCCATTTCCCTATGGATAATAGGTGGTAGAATGACCAAGTATGGCATTGTACTTTTGGCAGAAATCAACGAGTCTTGTAGACTTAAACACCTGGGTATTATCAGTCACTATCTTCTTCAGACATCCAAACCTGACAACAATAATTCCTTCAAGAAACTTTATGACCACCGAATCAATTGCAGTCCGGGTAGGAATGGCTTCCACCCACTTTGTGAAGTAGTCAGTGGCTGTCAAAACTCACTTATGCTGCCCACTAGAAGGCGGGTTAATCTCTCTTATAAAATCCAATCCCCATTGCCTAAAAGGTTCCTCCACAAAATCTATGATCAATGGCAATGGAGGCAATTTCTTCTTCTCAACAAAAATCTGGCATTCCCTGCAACCTTTCACCAACTTGTAAACATCAAAAAACAAGGTTTTCCAGTAAAAACCGGCCTTCATGATCTTATGATCTGTAACCTTCCAACTATAATAGCCTCCACAAGCACAACCATGGTATTCATTAATAATATTAGGAATCTCATCTTCTATACAACAAAACACCAACATGATCCTTCCAATACAGTTAGCCATATGTGATTACATACTTCCGGGCTTTCATTCTTAGAGCCCTATATTTTTCTCTATCAAAACCAGCTGGGCAACTAAGAAACAATAGATAGTGGATAATGTTTTTGTACCAATCTGAACAAAGGTATTCATAAGAATTTTTTTCATTTTGTTCACTAGGTTGGTTCTCCTTACTCGCTATGTTTGGTGCAGAAGTCTCAGCCAACATATTTATTCCCATTGACTTGTAATTTTCCTTTGATAAGATCTTGGCTAAACCCTGCCCCTTTATTAGTTTAGTTGGCTTGATGTCCATATCACACTCCTGAATCTTGGCTATCCACTTGCCCCTTTTTACTTCGATGTATCCTTTTGTGAGGATGTCCTTCACCACTGTTGTAGGAACATAGGAAGTAATTTTGGACTGTAGAACATAGGTCTTGAAAGCTTTCACGACCTTAAAAAGTGCATAGGCCTATTTTTCCAAGATCTCATACTTCAATTATGCATCCCTCAGTGCTTGGTTGGAAAAGGCCACCAATTGTTCTTTCTCTTCTTCATTCTTTTGCAATAAGATAACTGCAACAATGTTAAGGGACACAAAAGTAAAGATAAGAAATGGATTTTGGTAATCAGGGCTAGCCAAGACTAGAGCCTTTCCAAAGGCCTTCTTAATTATGGCAAAAAATTCTCTTACCTCTCTAATCCATTTGACCCCTTTCTTTTTTTAGCATGTCTGTAATCTCCTTCACAATCTCAGCGTAATTGGGCACAAACCTTCTCAAGAAGTTTATCCTCCCTAAGAAGGTCTATATCTCTTTCTTGTTTCTTGGCAGGGGGTGGTACCAATTTCTTCTACCCTTGGGGTCAATTCTCACTTCCTCCCTTGAGACTATATGCCCCAACTGTTGAAGAATCTAGGGCACCTGAGTTATAATGATATTCTTCTAGCAATGATAACAATTTGTGAAGTAATTTTACTTTTCTTGCTAACACAACATTCTTCTTATTATTTTTAATGTATGTTCTCTTACTTCATCAAACAATTACCAAAATAGAAGAGATAAGAACACAAGATGTTGGCTCTCAGCCAGGGCAGAACCTCTCTCTCTTAGAGAGGAAAACCATTCTTGAAATTTCTCTTATTGAAGCTTCTATTGATAAATTCCAAACCCTAGATTGTTGACAAGAAGATCCTCCAAGCACAGGTCAAGTCTTTGTCCTTCTTCTTTTGACACTTTGTCCTCCTTCTTCTGACACTTTGTTCTTCTTCTGGCAACTGATAGCAACCCTAGTTATGCTTACATTAGAAGAGATATTTTTCTTTGTTCCTGAGTAGACTCCTTCCCTTATGAAGAGTACCTTATCCCTCTTACAATCGAGCTCTTCCTTGAGATATAGTTGCAGGTCTGATGTAACAATAGTGTGGCCCTATTTCTTTGCATGTGTGAGGGGATTCCTTCAAGGAATTGATGCTAGATTTCTCTCCTTCCTTCGCTTGTGTGGTCTTCTTCTTCACTTGAGTGAGAGGCCTAATAGGCACTCCTTTCTTAGCCCAACCAACAAACTTTTATGACTGTAATAGGAGGGTTGTTATGACATCGAAGAGAGCCTCCTTTTCTTTGCACGTGTGATTGTAATAGGCCCTAAGACAACCCTATTAACTTCAGTTTTATTCTTTCCTTCTTCGCTGCAGTAGAGGTTCCTTCTTTGTCCTTTTTCGTACCTATAATTGTCCTTTTCCTTTGCTGATTTCATAGGTGAATTGCGTTGCTTTGGAGGGGTGGAATGACCCTTATATATAGAGGTCTGCTCCTTCTTAAGGCCGACTTAACTTCTATGCTTCGGATTGCTTCCTTTTGTGATGTCGTTGCATGGAGGAGGCTTGTGACTTGGCTTGGAGGTATTTCTTGGACTCTCATACATAAATATACATGGTGTAGCATGCTTTTAAGGGTCTTCAACATTTCTTTTGACTCTTTGACTTCCCTATAACACTTTGACATGTGATAGACCTATCCAATGAGAAAGAAACTCATTGATATAAATAAAAAAATAATATTTCTTTTCTTTTATAAATATAAAGAATCAAAATTACATTTATGAAGACCGAACCTAGTGTTGGCTTGAGGGGGCCTAACTCAGGTTCAACGTTAATTAGCCAAACAAATCCCTACACTATTAGCCTTTTCGGCATCAACCCGCAGAGTGCGGATTGAAGTCTCACTTGAAGCAGTATGGGGGGATGCTGGAACTAAGTTTTCGCACCCTAAGATGGTCGTGATGTTGGTTTATTCCTTCTACTCCTGCCTCCGTGCAGGTCACTTAGTTCTAGGGCTTGCCAGACTAGCCCTATATTCCTCCCTTTGATACCTCCGTGAAAGGGTACGACTGACCTTTGCGCAACCCTAACCTTCGTTTCAGATACTTTTGCGTTGCTAAGGCAAAGAATTGCACAGATTGTCAAGTTATTTTAAGGATTTTACTTATCTTATTAGATAATCACCATTAGCACTGCATAAACAGATATCCTTATTTGCATTCAATTATCCAACATAATTACATACATTCGCGCATCACATAAGCATTAGAAATGAAATTCATACATAACATGACAAGATGCATTAATCGGAACAAAGACATAATTTGTAGAATACTTCTTTTTATTGATATCTTCAAGTGATTACAGACTCTATCTGCCCTGCGCACATAGCTGCAGGGGTCCGTGCACTCAACTGTGGACTTCCACCTTAGGCCTCTACGCACTCAGCTGTAGAGCCTCTACCTACGCTATGACCCGAAACTTAGACTTCTTACTTCAGAGCTACGACTCTCTTCTTGACTTATCTGAACTACTTAGCGCTGACTTAGTTATCCCTTTTTATACAATCCCATGGTCTGCGGACCATGGGTAGATATTTTACAATAGACTTGACTTTACAAAAATAAGGGCAGACAACCCTTTATGACTCATGACACCTTTGCGCTCTGTGACCACAAAATGCAGAGTCTTTACAAGTTTATTACAAAATTCGACCCAAAATACGAGGTTTTAGCCCCAAAATTTTCCTTGGGGGATCCCATTCCCAACAGGCCCCCAACACAAACATCATGACTCGCCCTCAAGTCACTCAGGAGGCAATGAGATATTTGCGCGAAGCCTTTCCAGCTCAAATCGTATGACCGCAACCTCAACCATGCACTGTGCGGCTGCCTGCTTCGTGTCTTCAACCATCTGCTCTGTCACTGCTCTTAAACCATCGGCCTGAAGCTTTTGCTGCGTTGCTTGCAGAGTCGCAAGCTTTTCTTCAATATATCCTGTCACCATGTAAGCTTCATCCAGCTAGGGATTCAGTCTTGCCTTCAACACTGCTTCCTTGTGCAACGCTACATCCACCTTGTCTTTCAATTGCTTGTCCTCTTGTAGCTTTGCTAGTCTTTGTGTCAGCGCGATGGTTCGCGCTGTGCCCTTGACGTCATCATAGCGCTGCTGTAGCTCGCGCGCTTTCGTCTCTAGTCACTGTACATTGGGGTCCTCTTGCAAGCTTGTTAGGACCTCAAACGACTGCTCGAAAATTTGCGTGAAGTCTGCTACTGCACTGTCCATCGCCGCTAGTGCTTCTGTGACAACGGTCACCCGTTGCTCCTTAACTTTTGGCGGAGTTGAAGGCTGGGGCTTCAACTGTAATTCTGTGATCTGCAGGTTCAACTCCAACTGAATCTTCACCATCTTGGTACGAGTGTCGTGCACCTCTGTAGCTAGCTTGCGGATGCGCATCTCAACTGGCTCCTCTTAAGGAATGGCCAACTCTGGGACCATTCAACATGCCTCCTCGACGACCTGCATAATACACTTGTTCTGATTGGTCGCCTCGGTCATAGTGGTGATGGCAGGGTCTCGCTGTAGTGCCATTTGCTCATTGATCCACTGTTCACTGATTACTTGGAGGGTGCGGTGCTCACGGGTCCTCAACTCTGCAATCACTCCATCATGCAAGAGGTGGAGCGCTTCTCCCGTGAGTATTGCCAGATTCAACCCTACTCCCTTTAGGGTGCTGATAGTGGGTTTGTCAGTTTTGTTATCCGTGGTTAGTGCTCCATCAGGAAACACTATCGCACTAGAGGCCTTTGCACGCAACATCTCGGTAGCCTTTGAAGTGCCGATAGCCAGGCTGGTAGACACCGTGCCAACCTGTGCCGCGCAGGTCTGCAGCCCTTGCGGACATGTCTGGATAGCCCCCAATACTAGTTGCTGCTGCTGTTCAAATTGTTGTAGGGCCTCCGCGGTGACATCCCGCACCGTGTCACCAATGTCATGCAGATCACCCTTTGTTAGCGTGATAGGGTCCAATGATGTCTTTGTAGCCTTTGATTTCTTCCTGTACCCTCCTTTCTCCTGCTCCCTTTGGCACTTGATGCGGGCAGATGTCTCCTGAGGGTCTGCACCGTGCTGTTCAGTCTGCTCCTCCGTTTCCTCCTTTGTCTTAGGTAAAGGCGACCTCGTGCCTTTGTCAGAGCCCCGCTCTGTGCCACCTGTTTGCTTCCATGTCTGCTGAGCGGCATCGCGCTCTGCCCAGGATTTTCCAATAGCCTCCTTTTTCCTCTCTTCAGCTAGCCGTGTCATCTTAAGCTTGGCCTCCTCCTTCTTTCTCTGCGTGACAGACTTGCTTCCTCCCATTGCCAAGTCTATTGTAGCGTGCCACTCTGCCGACCATTGATCAAGTATCGCATCAATGGCGTCATCCATTGCCAGGTAAGGCAAGTTGTACTATTTATGTGCAAGGTCCTTCCATGCCTTGATGGACACATGATGAAATCCTACTTTAAATTCTGCATAGCCCTGTAGGTTGGTGTACACCGTAGGGGACAGCCGCGGTTTGCGATTAATGGCCATGCAGATGTTCAACTCCATCAAGATCCAGAAGATCTTGCTGTCCTTGACGCGTTGCGCATCCTTGGTTGCCCACAACGAAGCATACTTTGCTGCTTCTGGTAGGTCTGGCGTGATAGAAGGGAATTGACTGTCGTCTGGTAGCTCCCATGCTACCAACGCAATTGACGGCAAGAGCCATGCGTAGTGGAACGTCTTGTTGAGCTCCTGCGCTTCGTGGTAGTTTGCTAGGAACTCTCCACGAAGATAGTCCGACTAGTTGAACTGGACTCCTTCAGTGCACTAGGCTGCTAGCGTGATGACAGGCGCCAACACCTCATTGACGCAACACTTCCTCATCACTTTCCCTGCTAGAATCTGCGTGGCTACCTTTACAGTAGGGTTCAAATGCTAGATATGGCATATCCACGCAACTTCTTCACCAGTTTAAACTTTTCTTTCATGGATTCTGCGAGGGCCCGCTCACCGCCTTTTCCGCCAAATATCATGGCCATATTTTCTTTAGTGTAAGGCAACTGCATTATCTTGTGAATCAATCTATCCCTGATGGGTATTGGATCCTCCAACTACATACACCCATCATGCACCAAGCACAATAGCTGCTTGATGAACAATACTGTAACCGGGGTGTGGTTGTAGTGTGGCACCCAAAGCAAGTTGAGCAACCCGCCCTTGTCTACTCCTCTGAGCCACCTCCGTGGCTCCAATGTGGTCATTTCGGTGTTTGTATCAATGATGCGGCGCATCAGCTGCTCGGTCGCCAGGCGTGGGAACTTCTCATGATCAACCAAGTCCCACTCTTCAAGTATTAGCAGCGGCACCTGCGCCAAGCGCGGTCCCTCGAAAACAATCTCATCTGGCAGTAGGGGGTTTTGCAAGGGGGTCTCGCTTTCATCGATGTCTTTCGGCACCTTGGTCTTGCCCTTGCGAGAAGGGACATACTCAGGGAACCGAGTAATATGGTCAGCACCCTGGGCTTCAACTTCCTCCACTTCGACTCCCACATCCTGGTCATCCATCGGGATGTTTTCGAGTTCTTCCTCCTCTGGCTCTAAGTTGATGGCTTTGCCCTACTCCTTTGCGGTGGGCTTCGGTGGGTTTCTCCTTGGTGATGCCTGCACCAGTATGGCAAGATGCTTGCCCTTTTTATCCTTGGCAGTCTCCTTGGTTGGGGTCGGCTTTGGTCTCGGCATCCTCGATGATTTAGGGACTTCGGCTAGCACTTCAATGACCTCTGGAGCAACTACTTTTGCCTCCATCTCAGTTTCTGGCACCGACTCCTCTACTTCGGTATCTATAGCTTCTGTGGGTGCCAACATAACACTTTCCAACAGTACTCGCGACGTCTCTGGTAAGTTTGCAAATGTTGGAGTCGCTTTCAAAGCCTCAAAGAATTATCGGTTCATGTGTGCCTGAGAGCTCAACAACTCAATTCTCAAAATGCTAAGTGTTTTTTGCTGGACAACCACTTGTAATTTATAGGGCATTTTGAATTCAAATCCGACTGTTCCCCCCAAATTCGGTTCATTAATGTCATATTGGCGGCAGATTTTCAAAGATTTGAGCCATAAATTTCGTCTTAAATGTTGGCCACCCGCTCCATTTGGTCACATTTCTACCGTCAAATCATGAATAGTGACTTTAACGGTCACTTTCCAGCCGACCTGTGCAATTTCTCCCTAGGTAGCACAACTCCCTTCGTGTTGCCGCGAACCCTGTGACACTTCCTTGCTTCGCTTAGTCCTCAAATCGCACAGTTCCCAACCCGAGCAATGTAGTTTATAGTCCTGCACGTCCTTTTAGCTGCTTGGAGCACTAAGACTATGCTACCTTCATGTAGTCACATGGTTGGACTGCCGGTGTATGGCTTCAATCGACTGCCATTCACCTTTCCTGGGAAGGGTTCTCCCTTCAATTTGACTAGCTGTACTGCTCCTCCATCGGTAATCCCCTTAATGACAGAAGGCCCTAACCAGTGCATTCTGAATTTCCCTGGAAATTTATTAAACTTGCTGTCATATAACAAAACCATGTCATTTACCTTAAAGGTGCGCAACTTAATGTGCTAGTCATGCCATGCTTTTTCGCGATGCTTTTAGACCTGTTGGTGAAATCCAGTGAGAAATATCTCTTCGTCAAGATCAACTAGCTGTGCGAGCTTCTCCTCCAGGGCTCCGCGATCCATCATACCTGTGAGTGTCGCTATGTGCAGACTAGGCACAATATATTCCATAGGAATTACCACTTAAACACCATAGACAAACCTAAAGGGTGTTTTCCCAGTCAATTTATTGCATGTCATTCGATAGGCCCATAGTACTGCGGGTATGCATAGGTCCCAATCACTTTGCTGAGTGTTGCACACCTTGGTCAGTGCGTTCTCTAGCACTTTATTGAATGATTCCACAGTCCCGTTAGCCTGCGGATAATAAGGTGTGCTCTTCTAGTGATATACCTGAAATTCCTCCATTAACGAGCTGATAGTCTCATTCAGAAAGTGCGTACCACGATCACTCACCAAAATCTTTGGACAACCAAATTGTGTCGGTACATACTCAAAGAGGAACTTTGCAGCAGTTACGCCTGCACAATCCTTTACAGGCTGTGCCTCTGCCCATAGAGTCAAATACTCTGTTGCGGTGATAATGTACCTCGCTCCCGTCTTTCCTTGGGGATGGATGGGTCCCACAAAATATATCACCCATTTCTTAAAGGGTTGTAACGTCATCTGTGGATTCAGAGGCATCTCATCCCTTCGCAATGGCCTGCCAGTCCTTTGACACACATCACACGCTTTGTAGTAAGCTTTTGAACCCTGATGGAGGGTTGGCCACCACAACCCTGCGCGTAGAATCTTCTGTGTGGTCGCTCTCCCTGCAAAATGTCCTCCCACGACTCCCCCATGAGCATTCACGAGGACGCTGCTTCTTTCAAACTTGGGTACATATCGTCGCAATATTTCATCAGTCCCCATTTTGTACAGATGCCCAATAATGATAATAAAGTCTGCCACGCGCACCACTAACTCCTTCTTCTGTTGGATGGTGTATCCCTCTGGGGCAGTCTTGTTGTTAGGAAGTGTGTGATATCCTCAAAATGACCATCCACGATGCGCACTGCAAAACACTACACGTCGGGCAATCCTTCCTCCAAATTAGTGGGCTCTTCCCTTGTTTCAATGCACGACAGATGGTCTGATCCCGCGTTTAGTCGTCCAGGCTTCACAATAACTTCAAAATCATACTCTTGGAACAATAACAGCCATCTGCAGATTCTCCCCCCCAACAAAAACTTATTGACCAAGTATTTTAGCATGGAATGATCTGTGTACATCTTAAAATGGCCTCCCAGCAAGTAGTGTCTAAAATTCTGGAGCGCGTATACCATGGCTAACCCTTCATGTGCGGTGGTGGAATAGTTCTTCTCTACCTTGGATAACCTTCTGCTTGAAAATGCGATAGGATGGTCCAAGTCTCCTCCGCCAGCCTATGTCAATACTGATCCTAGCGCTATACATGATGCGTCGACATGTACATGAAATTTCTTCTTCCAATCCGGGAAGACTAGAATCGACACGGTGACCATCTTTTCTTTCAATACATCCAAGCTCTTCCTACAGTCCTCGTTCTAGCAGAATGTGACATCCTTCTTCAACAAATTCTCCATGGGTGCAGTGATTTGGGCATAGCCTTTGATAAAATTTCTGTAATATTAATATCCCATATGTCCTAGGGTAGCGAGCAACTGCTTCACACTGCTCACTTTATATATGAAAATTTTGCTCACTGTATGTATGAAAATTTTCATTGTGTATATAAAAAATAAGACTCTGTTTTTCATATACAACCATACATGAGTGATGGCTTGTTGGGGTCTGGCCCAGGTTCAACGTTAGTTAGCCAAACAAATCCCTACACTACTGGCCCTTTCGGCATTAGTCCACAGAGCACGGACCAAAGTCTCACCCGACACAGTATGGGGGGATGCTGGAACCAAGTTTCCGCACCCTAAGATGGTTGTGATGTCGGTTTATTCCTTCTACTCCTGCCTTTGCGCAGGTCACTTAGTTCTAGGGCTTGCCAGATTAGCCCTCTATTCCTCCCTTTGATACCTCCGCGAAAGGGTACCACTGACCTTTGTGCAACCCTAACCTTCGTTTCAGATACTTTCGCGCTGCTAAGGCAGCGAATTGCACATATTGTCAAGTTATTTTAAGGATCTTACTTATCTTATTAGATAATCACCATTAGCACTGTGTAAACATATATCCTTATTTGTGTTCAGTTATCCAACGTAATTACATACATTCGTGCATCACATAAGCATTAGAAATGAAATTCATACAAAACTTGACAAGATGCATTAATCAGAACAAAGACAGAATTTGTAGAATACTTATTTCTATTGATATCTTCAAGTGATTATAGACTTTATTTGCCCTGCGCACATAGTTGCAGGGGTCTGCTCACTTAGCTGCGGACTTCTACCCTAGGCCTCTGTGCGCTCAGCTGTTATGCTCTTGACCTGTGAGAAGATACCAGAATACCAAGTATGCAAAGAAATATACCCAAAACACTTAACAATAAGAAATAACATGCATTTTATTATTCAGAAAGGAAAGCA
Organism: Pinus taeda; assembly: GCA_000404065.3. NCBI lineage: Eukaryota > Viridiplantae > Streptophyta > Pinopsida > Pinales > Pinaceae > Pinus > Pinus taeda. The sequence continues at coordinate 161,962 of APFE030549487.1, read as the reverse complement.
ATGTTCACTTGCCTCTTTGAGGGGGCAACCTCCAATAGAGCTGGGCTCAATTACAAAATAAGACATAATGCTCCTCAATGGGAGTCTCTATCCTTTATATAGGATTCATACATGCAATACCATGGCTTAGTACCATGGTTCTTATTAATACCATCTATCTAATACCATGGCACATTTGCAACTCATTGTGGTCCCTTCTTTAAATGCGGGTCAACCACTTGCAATTATTAATATGGGCTTTATTGACTCTTTAACTAACTATAACCATGACTCGACCCTATTACATAAATAAGGGGGTTAGGGTTGGACCCTAACATGCCCTCCCCCATAAAAATAGCCTTGTCCTCAAGGCTAAAGCTACAAAAACTGCTGAAGAATAGTGGTTGGTTCCCAGGTCGCATCTTCTAGAGAGGTGTCTTTCCACTTGACAAGGACTTCCTTGATTGTGCGGCTGCGAAAGTGCCGTTCTCGCGTGTCAAAAACCAGTTCAGGTTGGAGCCAGATTGAACCTTGTTCATCCAATTCTGGTAGGCTGGTTTGAATTCTGCAATGGTTCCCAGCCACTTTCTTGAGGCATGAGACATGGAAGACGAGATGGATTTTTGTAGTGGGTGGCAAGGCTAGCTTGTAGGCTACTTCTCTGATGCGCTAAAGTATTTGATATGGTTCGTATAATTTTGGAGATAATTTCTGACAACCCTTGTCTTTGAGTGATGTTTGCTTATATGGTTGTAGCCTCAAGAATACCTGATCCCCTTCTTGAAATTGGCGCTCTGAACGATGTTGGTCTGCCTATTGCTTCATGCGATTTTGAGCTTGATGGAGATTCTCTTTGAGGTGGCCCAACATGGTTGCACGGTTCTGTAGGAGTTGATCCATTGCTTGTACCTTTGAGCATCCCTGGATATAAGAAGTAGGTGAAGGAGGGAGTTGACCATAAACTGCTTCATATGGAGTCATTTTGGTGGTGGCATGATAGTTAGTATTATACCACCATTCGGCTAGAGGTAATCACTGTACCCATAGATGTTGCTTTTCTGAAGTGAAACACTTGAGGTAGGTCTCCAGACATTTGTTGACTGCTTCAGTTTGACCATCAGTTTGGGGATGATAGGAAGTATTGAGTTGTAGTTGGGTACCTTGTAGTCTGAAGAGTTCCTGCCAAAATTTACTGGTGAAGATCAGGTCACGATCAGACATAATGGAAGTGGGCATGCCATGCAATTTGAAGATCTGGTCCATGAAAGATTGAGCCACCAAAGCCGGTGTAAAAGGGTGGGGTAGGGCGCAAAAATGAGCATACTTAGAAAGTCTGTCCACAACCACCATGATGACTGACTTGTTGCCTGACTTCGGAAGACCTATAATGAAATCCATAGAAACCTCCGTCCAGATTGAGGCAGGGATGGGAAATGGCTGTAATGTGCCTGGGGATTTGACTGTTTCTCCTTTGTGGCACTGACACACATCACACTCAGCTACAAAAGTAAGAATGCCCTTTTTTATGCCTGCCCAAAAGGATGAACGTTGAGTGCAAGCATAAGTCTTTTGAAAGCCTGAATGGCCTACGGTGGGAGATGAGTGCAACTCTGCCAAAATGCAACTTTTAAGGGTGGATGTTGGTGATATCACTACTTTGTCAATGTAGCGAAGAATCTCATCCTGCCAAGAGTAGCCCGCTGTGGAATTTGGATCCACCTGCAATTTATTAATGAGTTGGGAGAGTAAAGGATGTGAAAACCATTCCTTGTGAGCATATTCAATCCACTCTAGAATGGGAAGAGAGATTGCTAGTAGGGTGCTTTCCTCCTCAAATTGGCGTGATAAAGCATCCACTACGATATTTTCTCGCCCTTTCTTGTAAATTATATCATAATCATATCCCAACATTTTGGCTAGCCATTTATTTTGTTGTGGAGAGGATAGGCGTTGCTCCAAAAAATATTTAAGGCTTTGATGGTCTGTGCAGATTTGGAAACGCCGCCCCAATAAGTACGGTCGCCAGGTATCCACTACATGTAAGATGGCCATCATCTCCTTCTCATAGGTAGATTGTCCCATATTTGTCCCACTTAGTTGGTGGCTAGTGAAGGCCAAGGGTCGACCTTCCTGCATTAAGACAACCCCAATACCCATACCTGAAGCATCACATTCAATCACAAAAGATTTGTGAAGTCGGGTAGTGCCAATACGGGAGTGAAACACATGGCATGTTTGAGAGCTATAAATGCCTGTTGCGCTTCATCATTCCAGAGGAATGAATTTTTCTTGAGAAGGTGAGTGAGGGGTCTAGCAATGCGACCATAATTGCGGATAAATTTGTGATAGTAGCCGGTGAGACCCAAAAATCCTCTCAAGCTCTTCAAGGCCTTTGGTTGAGGCCAATCCTGCATTGCCTGGATCTTTTTGGGATCCACCCTGACACCTTCACGCCCCACAATGTGGCCCAAATACTCAACTTCTTCCATGCCAAAAGAGCACTTGGACAATTTGACAAATAATTTATGCTTTCGGAGCAGTTGCAAGAGCAGATCTACATGTTGAAGATGTTTTTCCCAGGTGAGGCTGTATATGAGGATGTCATCAAAGAAAACAAGGACAAATTTTCTGAGATATGGTTTGAGCAGGTGATTCATGAGGCTCTGAAAAGTGGATGGGGCATTACAAAGACCAAGTGGCATGACCAGGAATTCATAATGGCCTTCATGAGTTCGGAAAGTAGTCTTTGGAATGTCTACTTCTTTCATGTGAATTTGGTGATAGCCCGAGCAAAGGTCGAGCTTAGTAAAGAATTGAGCCCCTTTTAGTTCATCCAACAAATCATCAACAACCAGGATGGGAAATTTATCTTTGACCGTCAACTTGTTGAGGGCCCTGAATTCTGGACACATACACCATTCCCCACCTTTCTTGAGCACCATGACCACACGCGATGAATAAGGACTAACGCTAGGACGAATGACACCAGTTTCCACGAGTTCCTTGATGATTTTTTCAATTTCATTCTTTTGGGCGAAAGGATATCTATATGGGTGCAAATTTGGTGGTTGTGCCCCTGGGACCAAAGTAATGCTATGACCATGTTCCCCTCTTGAGGGTGGAAGCTCATGAGCCCGTTCAAAGACCTGCAGATGGTTGTTTAAGACCTATTACATCTTAGTATGAATATGAAGAGAAGTGGGTTTGAAGGCCTGGATGGCATTAAATTGGGCTATAACTCCATGGTGGCCCTTTTTTAACAATTTTTCCATCCTATGCAAGCTGATGATAGAAGGAGCACCTGCCTGGAGTCCGCGGAGGGTATGTGTGTGGTTATTCTGCTTGAAGCTCATATATAACTCCTGGAAATCCATTGTGATTGGGCCGAGTGTGCGGAGCCATTCAACACCCAAGACAATGTCACACCCACCCATGTTGATGGAAAACATGTGGGTATTTAGGTGATAATCCCCCATTTGAAGTTTGACATTTTCAAAGCGGCCTTCACATTTCATTGTCCCCCCATTAGCAATCTGGACCTGGAAGTTAGAGACTGCTCTGACAAAACAATGCACTGCTTCAGTGACTCTTTGATGGATAAAGTTATGTGTACTGCCACTATCAATCAAGACTACTACAGGGTGATGCTTAATAAAACCTCTGATTTTGAGAGTTTGGGGGGAAGAAATTCCTGCCAAGGCATGAAGTGAGATAACTGGTTCTTCAGGTATAGCTGGGAGCTCATTGTCTGGCTGGTTGTCCTCATCTTCCTCCTTTGATCCCTCAAATGGTGGGGCTTCCTCAGATGAACTGTGATTAGTGGCATCATTTTGAAAGAATTTGGGTTCCTTGCATTTATGCCCCGAGGAGTATTTCTTATCACAACAGTAACACAATCCTTTCTTTCTTCTTTCTGCCATTTCTACTGGTGACACCTTTTGAACCCTAAGTGTTTGGGTAGTGCTCGGAGCCTGGGTGGGGCATCCCTTGGCTATGAAATTTGGACAAGTCTACTGGGCCGCTAACGCGCGTTCTACTTCACGAGCTATCTTGCAAGTTGCCAGCCATGAGACTGGGTATTGTAGTCGGACGTGGGCTTGTATGATGTCTTTGAGACCACTGATAAAACATTCCAAGTAGAATTCATCTGCTAGACCTCTTGTGCGGAAGGCTAATGCTTCAAAGGCTTTAATATATTCTTGCACTGTGCCTGTCTGTCGGAGCTTAGTAAGACGACCCAAAAAGTTAGATTCATGGTCAAAGCGATTAGAAAGGGCATTTGAGAATATCTGCCAAGTAAATGGAATTTCATAGCAATGTTGATGCCATTGCCACCATTGCCATCTTTCTTGGTCCAAGTACAGACTTCCCACACTTAGCTTAGTCGCATCATCTCTGATGTGATTTAATGTGAAATATTGCTCCACTTGTGCTAGCCATATGGCTGGATGAGAGCCATCAAATTTATACATGCCTAGCTTGGGTGGTCACAGCTGGGACTGTTGGTGGTTTCCATAGAGGTGAAGAGAATGGCTAGACTCACCCTCAAGGTTTTCATTAAAAGCATATGCCTCTGATTGTTCCCCTGACTTGCCCTTTGTGATTGTGTTATTTAAGGTCTGGATCTGTTTCGTTAATGCCTCCAACTTTTGTTCAAGGGTGTCGATCTTCTCATTGGCCATAACTTGAGCTCTCGTTTGTACCATGCACCGATCCGACACTTCTTTCTTCTAATGACAACTTATAGCAACCCTAGTTATGCTTGCACTAGAAGATATATTTTTCTTTGTTCCTTAGTAGACTCCTTCCCTTATGAAGAGTACCTTATCCCTCTTACAATCGAGCTCTTCCTTGAGATATAGTTGCAGGTCTGATGTAACAGTAGTGTGGCCCTATTTCTTTGCACATGTGAGGGGATTCCTTCAATAAACTGATGCTATATTTCTCTCCTTCCTTTGCTTGTGTGGTATTCTTCTTTGCTTGAGTGAGAGGCTTAATAGTCACTCCTTTCTTAGCCCAACCAACGAAATTTTATGACTGTAATAGGAGGGATGTTATGATAGCAGAGAGAGGCTCCTTTTCTTCGTACGTGTGATTGTAATAGGCCCTAAGACAACCCTATTAACTTCACTTTTCATCTTTCCTTCTTCGTTGTACTAGAGGCTCCTTGTTGGCATTATGATACATGTGTTGTACTTGATGACAACCCACTTGTAGTAGAACAACTCACTTTTATATGGTAACTAGATGAATCTATGTAACCAGATGAATCTACAGGAGAGATATCAGATGTGACATAATGCGTGGTAGTTCAAAGGAATCATTTTAGAAGTAATATGGAAAATTACAGTGTAACAGGTCTATTCAGAAGTAACAGGACATTGGTATAGAAGAATAGGAAGATGGAACTTAGGTCTACTGATCAAAATAAAGAAAGTAAAGGAAAAGGTTGATGTAGAATAGTTTAAGAAGTATACACAGGTCCACTTAGTCAAAACAACATATACACACTGGTCCACAGAACAAAAAGAGCGTATACGTATACACGCACTCCCACAGAAGGAAAAGAGCGTACATGTTGGAAAACCAAGGTTTTGATCCAAGGTATTTGGTCCGAGGTATTTGGTCCAAGGTATTGGTCTGAGGTATTGGTTCGAGATATTTGGTCCTAAGTGGTTTTGGTCCAAGGTATTGAGAAAGGCCTAAAAATATATAAGGAGGAGAAGATCAAAGGGATAAGTGCATAAGTAATGAATATCTTATGAAGTGTTAGATCAAAACAAATATGCATGTAAAGGGTTTCTGATGCTTTGCTTGATCTAGACTAAATATGCACCTAAGCGTTTGATGATGGATGAGATCTAATGATGGATCAGGATCATAATGCCTTATCATTATGTGATTTGATAATGGATGGGCTAGATCTGATTGCTAACACATGGTTTATCCTTTATATGTAATGATCTGGGTATGTCTAAAGTCGGGAATTGCAGTGAAGTTCTAAGTAAGTATTTGCAGATCTATACGCTAGTTCACTTTGGTGAAGGTGTGTATACACATTGGTTGGACTCTTCCAAGTAGCGTATGCAAAAGAAAAGCTTGATGTTCAAGGATGACTAATCTATTAGATTAGTGCTGCTGTTTTACTGCTATTTGTCAATGAAGTCTTTTTAGATCTACAAGTAAAACTGAATGCATAAAGAGTTTATGTCTCATTGATTGAGAAATAAGGGTGATCCTTGTTGCTATTTGTTTAGAACTCTGTAAAATGACAGTAGATCTTCAGAGTGTCACTGATTGGTATAGTTTGTGGTTCAGAGGTTTTATGATTCAGTATCTTTAAAGGTATATGTAGGTTGGGAAAAAGAAAGTAGCGCATACATGCAGGTTTGCTTCATTAAAGGAGTGTATACATTCTGACACATGTCTTTTGAGGTTACAATTAATCCTGGTTGTTGATGCAGTTTTCTAGGTTCAGATCTGTGTACTAGTTATAGTGATCTATTTGTTCTAGTTGATTGGTTGAATGATTAAGTTTGAATGAATGGTTGATTCAGTTGTGCCAGAGGTTCAATGATTGTTTGATTCAGTTGTGTCAGAGGTCAGAGGTTTCCATGATTGATTGTTTCAGTTATATTAGAGATTGATTGGGTTTTAGTGATTGGTTGATGGAGATGCATTTGATGGTTGTATTACAGTGGTGATTGATTTTGAGCTTCAATGTTACTAATGGGTCCAGTATGAAAATTTGATGAAACGAGGCCTTCATGTTTATTGTTGTGTACCAGGAGTATCTAGTTTGAAAATTTATGAAACATGGTCCCTGAAGGATACTGAGGGTTGGAGCCTTTTGTGCATCCTAGTCAACAAGGGAGAAATGAGCTAGACTAGAGCTCTTCAAATATAGTTAGTTGTTTTGTGTGGTCATCCTCGATGGATTTTAAGGCTCTATTCGTCTTTGCATTCCTCCTCTTGTGAAGAAGAACACAAGGGAAAAACTAATCCTAACCTATACTACCTATATGAACTAAAGCTATTGTTAATGTTCCCAAAACTATTGGTTAATAAAATAGAATTTACATGTTAATAACTAATAAAAGTACAATAAATATAAATTATTAATTACACAAGAAAATGATTAGTTGCAAAATATATTATATAGAAATTAAATAAATGTTAGCAAAAATAATATATTGAAATCTGTACAAACAAAATTATGATACATAAAAATAGGGACCAAAATTGAACGTAACTGGTACAAGAAAAAGAATTGACATATAAATATCTGCAAAAACAAAAATAAAGTAAATCCTAATTGATTATATTATATATATATTATATATATATTTATATATATATATATATATATATATATATATAATATATATGAATTTATAAATTAAAATTAAAGAGAGAAAAACAATCCTTAATGCGAAAGAAAAGACATACAATTGCTAAAATGGAAGCCTCTTATCTTTTGAGTGAATGTATATCAAACTATATCTATTCTTATGATTAGCATCAAAAATCAATGAAAAAGAGTCTAACTAATGCAATCTACTTTCTATTACTCAGCCAAGATATAGAGGGTTACCTGTAACAATCTCATAAAAGAAATATTCATCCAATTACTTATTTATGAATCAAACTAGTAAACAAATAACTGAAATAAACATGTAAACTTAGAAATCATTACAATAAATTAATTCAATTCATATAATGGAGTAACATTATCTAAGTTATAAATCACTCGAATAAAACCACAGAGACCTAGACTAGATATATATGCCCATATCAATTCTCTACCTCAAGACCCAAGTCACTTGAGCTGATATTGATCACATAAGAATGTATAACAATTGAATCAACGTATGACAAAAAGAAAATGAAATTACTTGCTAACTATTTATGGAATGAAACCACACAAACAATAACTACTATCTACTATATTATGAAGTTAAATTACACATAATCCAGTAGATGCTAAATATGAATGACTATGGAACATTTTAAAACACAATAAGTATTCAACTTAATAAAATCAAGTGTGAAAACTCATAGTGTAATTGAAAAATATATTCCATAGTCACATACGTTTTAACAAACATTCCTTTTCTACCAAAATGTCCCTCTATAATATTGTAGGCACCCCTCTTCTCTTTCAAAATTAGGGGTTTATATATGAGTAATCTTATTATTTGTGTCCAAAAATAAACTTCAAATAAAAACGGTCTTTACAAAACAATAAACATCATCTTTTTGACCTCTTTCCTTATCCTAATGGACGAAAGAAAATAAAAAGATAATTAACATGAATTCTTTGCCAGTATATGCAACATAAAGAGATTATCCAAAGAGATATGTTTCATGAAAGGTGAGATCAATGTTTTAACTAGCACAAAGATTTGTTACAAATTAAGTAAACAAAATTACTATTTTTCATAGTCGAGAAAGAGGGTTACATAATCTTTGATTCTGTAACACCCTTTTAATTTTAGAAATAAAAGTCCTAACGATAACATACCTTGACATATTTGAAGGCTAGAACATAGATAACGATGAAAACCTTTATTTAGAATCCCTCAGATTATCAAAGATCTAAAGAAATTATCACTTTACTCATGATGAATTTAAAATAAAATGTGTATAAGGGGTCTATGGTTTTCCTTCTGGAATGGAAGATTTATATTGCTTTAGTTTTTCCTTAGCTAGATTAAATGACCTGAGTTGATTATTTTCTTGGACAAGTTGACTTATCCATCATAAATAAATATTTTTGATGCCAATGCATATTTAGCAAAGTTTCAGAAACATGTTTTCTAGAATCACTATCGTTAGTGTGAAAATTCTTGGAAGGTGTACCAAAAATACTTCACTTAAGTCACTAGGTGACAAGTGACCCTAACAACAAGTTGATGGGCACAAGCTTGTATTTTCTTCAAGATCGAAAAATATCTATTTAGATGGGAGATTCATTCGCCTATTTCACCTCAATCTAGATATTTTTTGGTCTATTTGTTTACTTTGATTTTATATTCGATATTTTCTCCAAACTATCTTGGCATGGAGGTTCTTTGTGAACGTCACTATATTTGTTTTTTAAGTTCCCAATCTTTTTCGTAGATTCTAATTTCAATTTAGTATGGTGAAACAAAGTGTCTTTTACCTTTCTTCTAGTAACATGAACCAATGGAGCTTCAAGGCTTTCATCCTTGTTGCTGAAATGGTAGCAAAAAAAGGCTTCATTTGACTTGTGCCTTAGTCAAATGGAGAAATTCAAATTTCCACATAAACAGGATGACTTGGATTGCAGTTAGCTGGAGTGACATGGCTTTGTCTCCTAGTTAAATCAGTAAATTCGAGTTTGTAGGTTAGAAGTATAGTTGTGAATGAGTTGATTACTAAAATTTATCATTCTAGTGGAGTTATTGTTAGTCAAACTTAGTTGTCTGAGCTCTAGTCATGAATAGAGTTAGTAAGAGTTCAATTGAGTAGTTATAACAATTGTTAACTCAGTGATCTCTCAATTAACTGATCAAGAATTGGGCTATTCAATACATATTCTCCTATGGATAGCTTGATATTATGGCACTTTTTAGAGCAATTTATGGTTCTGCTGATGCCTCGAAAATCATTGCATTAAAATCGGGGAAAACCACCCGGTCCGAACCTTAAAGGCAACTCCTTTTTCATTTCATGTGGTGGCTCCGACTGGATATAATGGGACCAGTTTCCCAATGATTTTTAAATAGGATGGATAAGTAATTGGTTTTCTAATTTCTAATGGGAATGATGGATGATTTATTCTAAAAGTGCAATAATATAACTAATCTATCCCTGGAAATCTCTGTCTTGTGCAATTCTTAATGGTTCTTATTGAAAAGTAGGCATCTAGATGACTCTAATTTTAAACAAAAATATTCACTCATGTGATGATTACTTTTTTTAAGTAGTTGAACAAAGTCATAATTAAAACATTATTACACTATTCTTCATATACCATTGATATAAATATGAATAAGAAGTAACAACCTTTAAACATTCAATAGTGATAAGCTAAAGGACTTCTGTAAAAACACATACATATATCAACGATAGAAAAAATGAATGAATGCTAATTCACATAAAAGAATGAAGCAAAACATAGATAATAGTACCATATGTGTCTGAATCCGCTCCGACATGAATTGCATTTGAATCCCGCTTTCAAACTTGGAAATACTTTTATAGGAAGCAATAGTGCATATCAGACAAAAATACTCGTCATTAAAAGCTCAAAATTCAGGTCTAGTTTCATAATATATATATATATATATATATTAGATATAGATATATATGTATATGTATATGTATATGTATATGTATATATATATTGGAAGCACAATAGTACAACTTCCAATCCAAGTCTTAATACAAAATTTTTAGGACCCTTTCTAAAAACATGAAAGGGTCTATAAATACTATCTAAGCTAACTAACTATGAAATAAAAATGTTGTAAGCTGGTAGTATCAAATCACAAATATATGAAATCTCCCCAAAATAGATATGCTTGCAGTCGGTAAGAGTGATTCATTGTTTCGGCTGACTATCTTTTGGTTTGAGCTGGCATATGGCAAGCATCTATTGCAGTTCTGGAGGATGACTCATATGTGAATATAGCTGGGCAGTATAGGTGGCATCAATAATTTTAGGAATCATGTAACCGATTGCATCGGTTAGGCATTTGATTGTTGTTATTTGACTATATGGTTTCACAAGGAAGAACCAAAAAGTTTCTCATGTTAAAGTTTGAATGCCTGCGATTAATCTCTGCCTCTGTTCCAGTTCTTACTTCCATCTCTGCTCCGATGCTTTGACTGATGGTAATTTCCCTAGGGTACATTCTGAAATTAGATTTGACAAATAAAGAGTATTATTGATCAATTCCACTAAATTACCAGTCGCCGATCTACATCTCGATGTTGCCCTTTCTACTTTCATCAGTTGAGTTTGCCACTCAAGGAACAAGATTTCCTTGTGAGATTCCAAAATCTGAGGTAGATTTGCGGCTTGTCCTTCCTTGGTTTCTTGCCAGGAAAGAAACTTTGTTAGTGTTTCATCTGCCTGCTCCAATTTTTGTCTGTCGTCAACCGACTTATCAATCATAGACGAGGAAATCTCATAGAGGGGAGGAACAAGAGAAATATTAGTACATAACAAGTTCAACTGAGTAGATAGTGCTCTAGTTATTTGGAGAGCCTCTGATTTGAATTCCTCTACCTGTGGAAATTCTTTGAACCTATCTATTTGTAATGACAATTGAGCAATCTGTTCATCTTTCGATTTTCTTAACTGTTCATTCATCGTCTTTAACTTGTTCAATACTTGAGACAAATCTTTTAGCTTTTGAACTGCATGTTGGTCTATCCTCTGTTTCTCTTTTAGAAATTGCTCATTTAATTGCTCGTTTGATTGCTTTTGTGCTGCTAACTGCTGCTATAACTCCTCTATCCTCCGCTGTTTTCCCTGTACCTGTGTCTCTAGTGAGATGATCGCTTGATCCTTTTCTTTAAGAAAATTTCTAACTTCGGATGCCTTATCCATAGTAGCTACTGTATATGCCCCGACATACTGAGAGAGTTTAGTAAGATCTTCAGAAGGGTTGACTTCCTCTCTCCATACCACATTAGTTATCTCCATCTGTGTAGGTAAAAGAGAAGATTGATAAAGTTTTCTCTTTTTCCTTTGCCTCTTTATTACAACCCTATGTTTAGGGTTGTAAAATACATCTAAGGGTGGTATTTCTTCTACATGCAAAACAATCTCATCGGAAAGGTTCTCTGGAATTTTTTCAACATCTATCTGGGTCATGGATGGGCCGCTAGTTCCTTCAGTTGGAACTGAATTAGTTGTTGTCTTCTATCCATTTGTTACTTCCGGTGTGCTAAATCCCTGCAAGCTCACAGTATTGCTGATAATTGAGTCAAACTGTTGCCATTCTTTGAGTAGTTTGGGATCAATATTAATATCTGAATCAATAAGTTCACTTCCCTTTTCTTGTTCTTGCTCTTGCTCTGGTGTTTTTTCTTTCTCAGGAATATTTTCCACTGCAGGAGCTTTATCAACAGCTTGCTATTCAGTTTCGCTTGACTGGATTGTTGGGGTTGTGGCTAATAGAGCTAAGGGTAGAGTTTGAAACCTCTGTTCCCTAAACCTATTGAAAGTTTCTAGTGCTTCATCTTGATATCTCATCCTGGACAATGTTTTAACTTGAAATAATGATTTAGCTGAGGAAAATAAATCATCGAATTCATTAGCTTTATGATCAAACTTAACAAATTTGGCTTGAGATGTAACATTATAAGCAACCTTTCTTGGATCATATGGCCTGTTAGGAATTGTGGACAAATTCAACATTAGCATCTTTTCTGTCTCCTCCGCATGCTTGTAGTCATGTAGAGTGAAAATGCCGCACCGTAAAGGGAAGATTGGCCACATGTGCTTCTTTGAATCCTTAAGGGTTCTCGATGTCCCTTCTACTGTTATTTGGTAGGCCAACTCCCGAGCTAACAATTTATCAGGCACATACAAGGGCAGAACATGGGGTTTAGTAAGGCTACCAAAAAGCCTTATATAAGTAAACTTTTCCTCCCCGAACCAACTGCCTACTACTGTTAAATTAATTTCTGCCTCCGGGGATATCCTTGGAGCAGGTTAATTAAAAATAGAATAATATACAGGGAGGATAAAAGCATTGGAAATTTTATACAAATTATTTTTGTAATGCACCTTCCATAATTGTTGGTGGTAAATATGGATTGGATTCGGGTCTTGAGGAGTCCATTTCCACCCAAGTATTGGATATTCCAAATTAAAGCAAATAGTATCCATAATATAAGCACTGTAATAGAAAGGGGAATAATCCGGGAAGTTTTATGCACAATTGTTCTGTACTCTAAAATTGTTGTGGCCAGTATATCGGACAAGATATTGGCCCAATCCATCACATAACCGTTGATTGCAGCTTCAATTAGGGGGACCATTTCTATGGTGAATTTGGCAAAATCATGTATTCCCCACATCCTACACATCATAGCCCTAGCATAAAAATAAGGGGAAGCTAATGAGTCAACAAAGTACTTACCTGATGACTTGTGCTTGTGCTTTTCAGTGAAAGGCCTCCATTGCCTTATCGGGGTGTTGATGCCCCGAAAATCGTTGCATCAATCATTGGGGGATAACCACTCGGTCCGGACCTTAATACAACTCCTTTTCCATTTTGGATGGTGGCTCCAACTGGATATAATGGGACCAGTTTCCCAGTAATGAATAAAAGGGGTGGATGAGTGATTGGTTTTCTAATAAGTGATAATGAATGGAGGACTTAATCTATAAGCGAAAACACAAATGACTATTCTATCTCGGGAAGCTTCTATTCTTAAGTGCAACGTTTGATGATCTATGTTCGTCAATAGGCATGTAGATGACACTATTCAATAAACAAAGACATTCATTTAAATAATATTTGCTTCGTTCAAATAGTTGAATGAAGTAATTGATAAAACATTGTTACACTTCTCTTTTTATATTACTGATACATGTGTGATTAGAAAAATAGAAAACTGTAAACATCCAGTAGTGGAAAGTATAAAGACTGCTGTTAAAACACATGCATATATTCAATAATAGCAAGAATGATCAAATAACAATTCACATAAAAAGGATGAATTCAGACATAGATAATAGTACCATATGAGCTGTAAATCATTTCCAACGTCAATCGCAATTCAAATTCCTTCTTCCGACTCAGAAATACTTTTAAATAAAGGCAGTAGTGCATTGTTACACAAAAATATCGTCACCTTGATTATTTGCAGTCGGTATGGGTATATCACCACCTATACCAGCTTCCTAAGCAAGTCTCAAACCTCAGCTCTTCAGAATAAGCTTTATAAATGAGAGAAAGACATCAAAAAAGCAATGTAACTTTGGTTCCGCACTTTCTCTCACTTTTGCCTGCGGGCCCGCACCTTTTGTTCAGGATATCTGCGTACTTATACACTCTGTATGTAAACGGGAGGGTGCGTACCCCTGTGAAAGTCAAAAGGCACAATTTTTATCTTAAAAAACTCACTTTGGGTTAATTCTAGAGTTTTCTAGAAGCATTTGTTACGTGGATTGTTCGCTCCAAGTGGTTCATGCATCCCATCATAGGAGGAACTAATCCCTTGTTGAGAGGAGCTATCCCTTTGAAGGAGGACTCTATCCTTTGAAGGAGGAGCTGGTAACTGATCTCCATTGCACTATAAATTGAGGCATTGGGTTAGTGGCTAGAGAGGTTAGAAGCTGAACTTTTGAGGGTAAATGCTAGTGAAATCAAGACTTCCTATTTGAGCTTAAGAGGAGAGATCACATACCTTTTTGGCTTCATTGGGGAGTGAGTGAAGCTTGTCAAAGAAGAGGAGACTTCTTGTTGGACCCTGGGAGGAGCTTGTACAACATCAAGGCAAAGGTTGTAAGGTTCTTCTCCTTTTGAATTAATACAATCAAGCTCATTTTTCTCAACAAGTATCTCGTGTTATTTGTTTCATGGACTCCTTGACTTTCATGTTAAATATGTTTTATAATACTGGTTATTCAGGTGCTATTTAATCGTTTGCCTTGTTTGTGTTTGCAGGTTTGTGACAAAGAAACTTACTTGGATCAAAGAAGCGAAGGCATCTCCAAACTTGCGTTGGACATGAGGTAGGCCTTAAACACATTTGTTTGCCATTATTTATAAAAGCACATTTTGTCACGCGGAATGAGTCGATCTTGCGGACAATATAGACCTTCCTATAATCTAAAGAAGACCTAATGACAAGC